>QRFB01004776.1:0-21307 GCA_008931105.1 Oenanthe javanica | reverse complement strand
ATATATATATATATATATATATATATATAGTTAGGACCCGTATTATAATAAGTAAAATTATATAATTTGGACATGTGTTATAATAAATATGTAATTGGGGTTAAAAAATAAAATTTTAGTTAATATATATATGTATATAGTTAGAGCACATATTATAATAAGTAAAATTATATTTAATACATGTATATTTTTTAGGCTCGTGACCCGTGTTATAATAAATATATAATTGTATATAAAAAGTAAAATTTTATTTAATATAGATATGTATATAGTTAGAGCTCGTTTTATAATAAATAAAATTATATCTAATACATGTATATTTTTTAGGCCCGTGGTCCAATACCGACCGACCGACCGACCAACCAACCAAAACTTTTAATCTTTCGGCTATAATAATATAGTATAGATTTGTTTATTTTAGACTAATTTTCACTTTGCATCCCACTGATTTTTGTTTATTGCACTTTGCACTTCATAGTATTAGTATATACATTTTACATCTCACAATTTTGTAACTCGTTTCACTTTCCATCCTTTTAACGTTTTACCCTATAATTTGACTGTTAAAATTTATTTTTAAAAGGGTAAATTTGGTATTCAAATTTATAACAATAATCTTTTTGCCTATATGACGATTTCTAAACCAACAAACTGCATAAGTTGGCAACAAAATACATATTTTAAAAGAAAATCTAATACATCAAAGTTCTTCAAATAATAATTTTGACAAAAATATTATTTAAGAAAATAATTTTTGTTAGATATGAAGAACTGAATATGTCAGAGTTTATCAAACAGAGTTTATCTAACGTTATCAAAGTTTACTCAATCAGAGTTTGCTAACCGACAGAGTCTATGCTGGTCAGAGTTTGGTTCGATNCATATTTTAAAAGAAAATCTAATACATCAAAGTTCTTCAAATAATAATTTTGACAAAAATATTATTTAATAAAATAATTTTTGTTAGATATGAAGAACTGAATATGTCAGAGTTTATCAAACAGAGTTTATCTAACGTTATCAAAGTTTACTCAATCAAAGTTTGCTAACCGACAGAGTCTATGCTGGTCAGAGTTTGGTTCGACNGTTGGTCAATTCGAGAGTGGGGATTACACACATATTTAATTTATCTAATTAAATATACGTGTAATCTAAAATATTTACCATTATTATTAAATATGTGTGTAATACTCAATTAGAGGTTTATATGAATTAATTGGTTAGTAGATTAGTAGCAAAAAATTACTCTATTTTAACCAAAAGTTAATTATTTTCCTCAATATTTAGTTATTAGTTTTGTATACTTTTAAAAAAAAATGTAAGAGCCTGTTTCTCGATTTATATTTTTATTTAATTTTAAACAAGAAGAATTTATGTTTTATTATTCTTTAAAAATTCAAAATTTTAAATTTATTCAAAATACGATTCAGCAACTTTTATAATTAAAAAATAATTTTAATATTTATATATTTACAAAACAAGATATTCATTTAAATACATCATTTAAAAATCATATATTCAATTTAATTAGGGATGGTTGGTCAATTCGGGAACGAGGATTCCTGAACCGGCCCCGTTCCCCGAACCGGGATTGTTTAAATGAAAATTTTGTTATATTGATTCAATTAATATTATTTAATATGATAATTAATAGTAATAATTAGTATTTATAAAATAAGATATATTAATAATATATACAATTATTCATTTTTATTATATTTTGTAAATGCATGACATGTTGACATATATAAATATATATTTAAAATTATTTTTAATAAAATTAAATATTATTTTTATATAAAATAATAATAATAATAATATGATCCATATTATTTTAATTATATTAAAAAATAATGATATATTTAGTAATCTCAAATTATTTTAATCTTATTTTATTAAATTATTTAAAATTTTATTTAACACATATTCTAACTATAAAACCTAACTCATGCCATTAGATATTTTAAATATGTATATATATTTTTAAAATATTATTTATATTTATAATAAAATAAAATAATATTTTTAAAAATATTATATAATATTATTTTTTAACAACTATGCATATACATGGGGACTATACTACTGCCATTAGTAGGCCTAGTATTTCGGGCGGTTTTTTTATAGATGGCTTTAACTTTTATCATATATTATCTTATAACCCGTGCAAAGCACATGTAATATTAATAAATTATATATTAATTGTTTTATATAATTTAAAACAATTATACGGTCCGGTCCGGTTCGGGCTGTGGATTTTGATTTTTAAACCTGTAATTGACACTGATATTTATACGGGTTGTGCAGGTTTTGAACCGACCCGGTTCAGATCGAATTTAACGAATAATTTGATGAACCGAGCCGATTGTGCGGATCAAACCCCCAGAAGTGGCTACCTCTAATCCCTGTTTATAAATTTATATATACAAACCATGTTTCTATTAGACTGGAGGTCAATTGAGTAAGTGCATTTGATGCGGTAAATAAAGATTTGAGGGATAGTATACTCACAGTTCTGCCTCTTAAAGAAAAAAAGTTATATTGCATTTTAAAAATATATATATAATTTGACTGTCTCTGAGACCACTCTCAGAGGTCAACCGAGTAAGTCATCACCACTGTAAAATTCAAACTTAAAAAAACATTACTTACCTAACATTTTTGGATAATATCACTTGCATAGTTTTTTATTAAAAAAACACTATACAATTTATTATATAAAAATAAATAAATAAATATTGTAAGACAGCGCTTAGTTGACAAACGCTACAGTAGCTCTAACTTGCATATCATTTCTCCCAAGTGATGTGACAGTAAACGACGTTTTCTCGTAGACCTCGTGAAACACACATGTGTAGATTTACAAGCATATATTTATTTATAATCGACTTGGGGTTCAATGGATTTGGGAGATTCAATGGATTTGAGAGATAGTTGTTCTTACTCTTACAAGTTACAACCTTAAACATATGATTTTGGGCTCCAATCGATATGTGAAATCGGAACCATCAATTCAGACTTTGTGTCCATTTGAAGATTTAATTTTTGTCTGCTTGTGTTCACATGTTAATCATGCTACAGCACCACAGATTCAAGTCATTGCTGCTTATTATTTTCTGTTACGGTACTCATATGCAATGCCGTGCTTATACTTTTTGGTTATAGTCAAAGGACATTAATGTGCACTTCCACAGTTCCACGTCGCTCTTAATTGTACAATTATATGTCCACAACTCCACATACATAAACATTTATGTGTATACTTGCGCATGTATCAGCGATTTAGTCGAATCATTTCAGCATACCCGTCAGCCACTCAGATTGAATGACAAGGGAAAAGGGAACCTAAAACCGTTAATCACTTGCTCTATTCAATCCCTCCTCCCTCATTGTGCTTACAAGCTCTATTATAGTGGTAAGGGTTGTACAAAGTATGCTAATTGCTTCATTTATCTGGAATCTCTGCGTATAGGCTACAAAGAAAAGGCTAGGGTAAGCAAAATAATGAAAGAATTTTTCACATGGGGTTCTGTCAGACCCCCTGTCCAGCCCTCAGACTCTAGAAAATACGTCGCTGCAACTGCAAAAACTTGTCCCTGTTCTTCCATATATTCTTTGGATACCCAATGCTCTGGACATGTCATCTCATATTACAGCACAGAGGTTTTCCATGTTCTTGCAGTTTGTTCCACATGCACATCATCTGCCTTGGAGATTGGTAGTGTGCTGTATAATAGTCGTCAATGCACCCAAATTGGCAATATTTCAAGCTGTGTATATACTCTACCGGTCTTGAGCTATTGAACTGCTCCACCCACATGCCCATACTAACATCTTCCATCTTGAACAACTGCATACGAGTACGAACTGTTAATCTTTCTGCAGCTGGAACACAAAATCACTTATATATGTGTTTATATTTTGTGGATTGTGCGTATGTGTTCATATTTTGTGGATTGTGCGTGTGCAGAAGTGAAGAGAGTTGATATTAGGTACCCTCAGTTTATTCTTCTCAAACTTAGAAACAATGAAGTTTGCTATGTCTGATGAAAGAATGTATCCTGGACCATTTGCATAAGGTGGATAATCTTCCTCCGGCCATTCCTGGCAAAAAAGAAAAATGATTTAAGACTTTTAACTAACAAAGTATTCTTTAGTAAAGTTTAGAGGGCCATTTTTCTAAATCTAAAATGATGTTTATTTATTAATTGATTGGATTGTTTGGGGCCTGGGAGGTTTAAAAAAACAAACTTGGGAAGGAAGCAAGTACCTCATATGTCACTGCCCATTTACCATAGCGTAGGGGCTTATGATAATAATTGATATTTCCAATATACAAACTACTATCTTTGGCTACTTTATTTGCTTCTTTGATGACTGCATCAACTCGAACAAATGTGTCATCATCACACTTCATGATATACTTTGCAGCTGCTGTATGCACCTGAACAGACAGAAATTCCCAACATAAGATGTCTCTAATCAAAATTACCTGACCACCTCTTTGTGCTACTATAGTCCAGGGCTTACACCATATTCACAAATCGCAACGGTTTTCAAGACAACAAGATCATAATTATCCATGTAAGGTACTATGACAATGTCACCGAAGAACTCTGATTCCTTCTTCAGCTCCATATTCACTTCCTTTCTTCCATTCTGTCAAGACATATTTGTGAATGGATTCAGCAACCTTACATAATAAACTAGTAAAAAATTTAAAGGGATAAAGCAGAAAGAAGTTATATCTACTAACCAGTGCTACAAAAAAACGAGCGACTACATTCGAAGACTTGATAAGCTTGTGCTGCATCCAGGATTTCCTTACAGCCATCCTTTCGGCAAAATGGTTGCCAGCTGAAAGAATACCAATAAACATTTGAACAGGCCCATTTGGAAGAGTTGGGGCTTTCCACCTATTGGACATATCAAGAAGCCTCTGAGGAGCAAAGCTAGGATGTGATGTGGGCAAGGATACGGCAAATATAGAATGTACATCAATATCTCCATTTAGAGACAGCCCTGTTGCGTCCTCAAGTGCAAAACCCTACAAATGTCAACAAAGAATGACAAGGAGATCCATATTCCACAGCAACAATAACAATATACATTATAAAATGTAACTCACGGTGCGATAAGGGAACGAAGTGACATGTCTCCCATCAACATTGACATGATAGCCCTCCAAGCCTGCACTAAGAGTTAGGACAAACAGCTTCTCTTCTGCAAAAGGGTACGGCCAGTCAACAGTCACCTTCTTTGTTCGGCCTATAAGCCTGTTCAACCACCACGTAGTTTTCGATTCTTCAGAGTGATTGTCATCATCACGAATCCATTTCTCACATTTCACCTGATCATCCACTGCAGAAAATCATTGACTTGAACTGGTCAGAGTCAAGGCAAAAGCAATAAACGAGGATCTATAATAACTAGATCTATCAAAAGATTTATATCTATTCCACTTGTTCTGAATCTAACATGAACATTAAAAACTTAAATCAGAAGATAAGAGGGATAAATATGACAACCACTAGAACAAATGACCAGATGATGTGCTATTAAAACCCAACTCTGCGTATGGATGGAATCCAGATCCACAAGTTCTGTACTGATTCCTCCAAATCCACCAACAACGAACATCCACAGATAATGTGTTGAATTGCCGTTGCTTACTTGTAACACAGTATATGATATTGGCAATTAAACCACTTTCTAATACACCTATGACCTATCATCTTTGATTGATGTGATATAAAATTACTCAAGTCCTTCAGTAGAGTTGTCAATATACACTTCCTAATTTATCTCCTTTTTTTGCTAAATGTAATTTATCTCCTTTACTTTCTCATACCAAACCAATCATTAAAATTATGGAGAAAAAACAAGTAGTCATTATAAAAAGAACAGAAGTAAAGGCTCATAAAAAACAACTCACCAGTTTCTTCATCAGCCCGTGATTTCCAACCTTCACACCGAAGCCCCGATCCCCATTGCATCCTATAACAAGTATTCTGCTCAATAACAGGCTTCCCACTCCAATCCCCCTTTAACCTAGGATTAAAATGCAAAATCCTTGGTGGGTCCTCCCCATCAACAGTCTTCAAACCCTGCAACTCCATCATAAACTGTGAAACCATCACATACTGGCCTTCCTTCAACAAGGAAATTTTCGGGTCTTGCTCCGGATGAGCTTGTTTAGGCTTCCCCACAAGAGTTATATGTGATCCTAATGTCATCCCACAAGGAATCACCATTATTCTCCCCTTTTCTTTAAAATCAGCACCCGAAAGTGTAATCGAATGTGGGCAAGATTCGGTCCGATTGGACACCGTCTTATTACCAAGAATCTCAAGTTTTCCTGAATTCAACTCAACCCAGAACTTCTTCCCAACTTCAAAAGCCTCAATAGCAGACTTTTGAATCCCCAAGAACCCATCTTTACTACTAGTATTTACAACAATGCCATCAAAATTCAATCTTGATAAAGATTTATACTCATAACCATAAAAAGATTGATTCAATACCTTTCTAGGCAGATTAAAGGGTCTAATCGGGGCTTCTTTTTCTTGCAATTCCTCTTCACTCTGAAGAATAAAAGGCTTTGAAACGACGTCGTTAAAGGCATCTTGAGTAACAGAAGTAAGGCCTTTTTTGAACACAAAAGGTAGTTCTAAACTCACCAAGAGTATATACAAAAACCCAACAAAAACAAGAACCTGAAACGATCTTTGTCGACTCAGTGAGTTGAGTAAGTCCAACTTAGGTCTTCTAGTCTTCATGTCTTGAAAAAGATGAAAACTTTGAAACCCTAATACATAAATGGGGTGGTTGTGACCATAAAGAAACAACAAGAAGTTTCTTCCAACAGAGAGAGAGAGAGAGAGAGAGAGAGCTTTTTGGGGGAAATCAGAACTGGGGTTAGAATGAGAGAGACAGCGACTCAGCGAGAGAGGGGTTGTGATTGTATGTATAGAAATTGTTGTAAGTTTTGTTTTAGGTCGGTAATGACTTGGAGTTGATTCTCTCTGTTTTAGTTCATATCGACTATTAAAGGCCTTCTATAATAATGCAACCCCCATCACTTTCTTTATTCTTTTCCCTTTCAAAGTAACAAACACAATTTCAAACTAAGAGCAACTCCGACCTTAGCACCTCTTAGCTATAATACATGACATGACAATAAACAGTAATTAATTTGGCTAACAGGCCTTATTTTCCCCAATTCCAACAGTGTCACTTGTTAGCTAAAATTTTTAGAAAACCAAGTTAAGGGTCGGCAGATTTGGAAGATGAAACTCACCTGTTAGCAAAAAAATTGTTAACCAAAATCATCTCATGTGCAATAACAATAATAAATATTAAAATTTTAAAAAATAAAATTAAATTTTTAAAAATAAAATTACNTATATGTACTTATTGTCATCCAACTGTCGTGAGCAATCGACCGTAGATGCGATCCCATAAAAATCTTTATCACATAATCAAACTCATGAAAATCATGTAAATTTATAATCCTGGACATGAAAACACTAAAACAAAACCAAACACTCACAAGGAGAAGAGTAAACAAAACCAAAAAAATTGGGAGTTTATTTAAGGAAAACAAAAGCATAATCAAGAAAAACGAAAATGTAAAAAATGATTGGAATTTTCCACTGGTGAAAATCGAAGAAAACCCCTCAGAAAATATTAGGGACGGCTGCTTAAGAGAGAGGAGTGGAGTTTTGGGAGACAACCGTAAGTTTGTAAATATTATTACATAAAATTTTATTCTCATCGTCATTGATTAGATTGAAATATTAAATATATTCTTTTATTAAAATTTTAAATTTCATCATCCAAATAAACTCTAATATCTCATGTGACAACTTGGGATCCGATTTTCGAATTCGAAATAAGCCAAAATAAATTGACTCAAATGCAACAACTTGGTTAATCCACAAACTCATCACATGCTCAATCATGATTTGTCGGTGCACTTAATAATAATAATACATTTACTTATATATTGAATAAATTATCTCAATTTACTCGACGTGGAATTGGAGTGTTACATCTTCACTCAACGGAGGAGGATTCATTTACATATGTTTGGATTTTAAACCGTATTCAATAATTTAGGCATCAAAACTGTAAAGTAATGTGCGATGACGGGAAACATAGGAACATAAACAATTAAAAAAACATAGGAACATAAACCATAACATAAAAATTAACACAGGGATATCTATCTTGTACAGTATTTAAATGTATCTAAATTTTAATTAAGAGATGGTAGAAAAACTGAAACAAGGACATGTATGTTTGGTAGAATATAAAATGGAGTGTATATATATAATGATGGCCGTAAAAGTGGAGCATAATATACAGTGGAGGGCCAGTTGACCAAAGTTCGTGACAGGGTAACCATACGAAACTTTGTGCTGGTGCTTCACAAGTGCAGCAGTGCTTATATGACATCATTCTCCACCTTGCTGTATATATTAAATATTTTATACTTATTTCTTACTTTATTCATCATCATTCTATCTTTAAATAATATATTAAATTTATTCTTACTTCAATATTAAATTTTCGATGTTGCAATAATATTTAAATAAAAAAGTTCTCATTGTTACTATTTATTTATTTATTTATTTTTAAGCGAAGAGAGAGATGATCGGTATTGAATATATGAATGTTGTTGTTGGTGGTCGTAGTATGGAATAAAAGTTACAGTATGATATATGTTGATTATATAAAAAGTGAGGTGTTTATGAGTTGTACAGAGCTGTCTATATATTCCATTCCACACAATCTTATCATTCTATTTCTTGAGTAAGGGCGGGAATGGTTGTGAGTTAAATATCAAAGTGGTTATTCATGTGAAAGTCATACATCATTTTAGTTATTGATCTGAATGATGTATCATTTGAATCATTAAATTTATAATAAATATCAAATAAATACCTTTAAGTATGTGTTTGAAAAGTAAAAATAATATTTTACCGGGTTCTACACATTTTTCTTAGATGTTACCGCAACCAAATGAAAAGTTGTGAATTTTGATATTTCAGATAATATAATTATTTTTTTCAAAAATTTATTTGCTATTTTATAGTTATTTTATTTGATTGAAATAAAAATAATTAGTAAATAAGGTTCTTAAAATATGGATATATTATCTAAAATACTAGAATTTATATTTTTTCATTTGATTGCGGTAACATTTAAGAAAAACATGTAGAACTCAATAAAATATTATTTTTATTTTCCGATTATATATTTAGAGGTATTTATTTGATATTTACTAAGACTTTAGTGATTCAAATGATATTCTGTTGAGAGTGGTGACTAAAGTGATATATGGTGTTCACTTCAGTAACCATTTTGATATTTAACTCAATGGCTTTGTAACTGCCCATTTCTTGTCCTATAATTTTTTTCATTGATAATCATCGATCATCAATAAATAAATAAATATATATATATATATATATATGAAAAGGCGGAGACAATTTGGTTGCGTTCTTAAATCGTCCCAATATATTTTTCTAATTTTCTCAAACTTTTGAATTAGTAAATATTAAAAATTATAAAAAATCTAAGTTACGTTATATTCTCCTAAACTATCTTCTCAAGTCAAGTAAATTATTATTATCCATAAGATATGTTTCGAAATTTTAAAAAAGACNTATATATATATATATATGAAAAGGCGGAGACAATTTGGTTGCGTTCTTAAATCGTCCCAATATATTTTTCTAATTTTCTCAAACTTTTGAATTAGTAAATATTAAAAATTATAAAAAATCTAAGTTACGTTATATTCTCCTAAACTATCTTCTCAAGTCAAGTAAATTATTATTATCCATAAGATATGTTTCGAAATTTTAGAAAAGACATTATTATACGTAAGGTAATTAGAATTTTTAGAAAATGCATTAAATTATTAAAAATCGAAACTATTTTGATTTTTCAAAAATACATTATATATAATAAAAAGGTTAATTTATTCTTTTACCAAAATTATTCTCCTAAAATTTCTCCTCGGGTCAAGTAAATTATTAATATCCATAAGATAACTTTCAAATTTTTAGAAAAAACATTATTATATGTAAGGTAATTAGAAATTTTAGAAAATGCATTAAATTATTAAAAATCGAAACTATTTTGATTTTTCAAAAAAACACTATCTATGATAAAAAAAAGTTAATTTATTCTTTTATCTAAATTGAATGTGTTTTCATCAAAAAAATAATAGACAATCACTTATATAAATTAAAGTTCAAGCATCAAAAAATAAATTACAACAAATTTATCATAAAACTATTTACATTCAACGTCTAATACATTATATATTACACACTCTTGAATGCTTTAAATAACAATAGAGACGATTCAATGATAAGAGCGAGAGTATGCAGGATGTAAGATGCAATCAATACATAAGCATGCGATCAATTTAGTCTTGACAATGTTTTAATTGATGGTAAGGTTAATAAATTTTTGTCATTTATTAATTTATTACAATTATACATTCATACTAACTTTTTGATGTTTTAATTTATGATAGGAAAATCTTATCCATGCAACGATTTAAAAACATTTACTTTTTCGATTCAAACATGTTTTGGAAGAAGTGTCTTTATATACCATTAAAACTTAAAAGTAATTGCAAGTACCGGTCGATATAAACAACTATCATGTGAGTTTAAAATGACGTTTCTATGTACAACGTGTTGGGATTCGGGCACACACGCAGCGGAAAAACGTGAAAAATAAATACAAAAAAATGAATCCCAAACGCAGGATCTGTGTATAATAAACGGATGATTATGGAGAATCGGATGTGTACCTTATTAAAGCTTTCCTTATGATGATTATAGAGGTCCAGAAGCGATGAATCACAGCAGCCCTTCACAGAAATCTGCTCTCTATCGGTATCCACACGAACGTCGTATCGTCTAACGATCACCGGAGTTAGGTACTAGCCTGTTTCTGCCTCTTTGTCTCTCTCTCTTTCTCTAGCCTCTCAAATAACGTAGAGCTGTTAGGGTTTTATCAAAAACGAAATTATAAAACTGTTAACCCTAAATTATACATCTTTATGTATATATAGGGGAGAGAGGGAGTTGGGCCAAAACCCTATTCTGATTGGACTTCTTAAAACCCATTCAGATTTCGGATTTATATTATTAATAAATTCGAATTCTAATATGTATATAATTAATCAAGTCTAACTTAATTAATTAAATAAATAAATTGGAATTAATAATAATAACAGTGTTTAAATTCATAATTTAAATAACACTCCGTTTAAATGTTCTTTGTCNNGAATAAACAATAATATATTTAAATTCGTAATTTAAATAAACCTCCGTTTTGACGTTCTTTGTGTGTGACCCTTTAGGTTATTATTACGTTGGCAATAATTTTATTATCTAATAATAAAATTATAAACAATGAGCGGCATCTAGTAATACATCATTGTTACCCAAGTAACAATAATAATTGGTGATTCAATTAAACCTTTCGTGAATAATGTGCAATGTAATATAATCCCTTTAACCTTATATTATAGATCAAACTCGAGGCATGTAACGTGTCATCCTCTTCAACGTTTAATCCAGTTTTCCTTGATCAATGAGTAGACTATTAATTAAATCAACATTTGAGCATGGTCATGCATTTTATAGTCTCATTCAATCAAGAGGCCAATAATATCGCTCCTAAAATAGGAGGGTTAAATCCTATATCTATCATTCATATTCCTCATACGATTCATAGCATACCCAATGTCCACCTTTATCATTACCCGGTTAAAGATAACTTTGAGTGTAATCAAAGTATATTAATTCTCGTATAGAAATATAATGATTTCAAGTCAGAGGATCATTACATCATTATCACAGTGAGATTTCTTATGACACTTATTAACATGTAGAATCTCACGGCGGGTCTTTCCAGTGTCATGTATTGATACATACACTTATGTTCTTGACTTTAGTATCACCATACCTATGACCAATGAGATGTGGTCATCCGTCAACAAACATACTAGTCTTATTGCATTATTACTGTCCTTAAATAATAATACTTGACTAGGGAATTTTAGGAATAAAATACTATTCATATAATCTCATTTTTAAGTCACATACTTAAAGATATATATTACGTATTAATATTCCAAGGACATTTATTATTCTTTCAATTTATGACGCAGTAAATAAAGACATAATAAATATTAATTAAATAATCACATAAAACATAATTCTTAATTGTTTTCAATAAAATATTAAAAGTATTGTCTCTAGGACACCAACACTAACACAACGGCTCCAAAGAAGTTGAAAGAATGAATCATCAACATACCACTACATGGATTTGAGTTCATATGCCTCGATATAATTGAAGCACGTATTAATGACACTAATATATTGTCAGATATTTTGCTAAAATAAGATATTACAAGTCTCACACACATATATAATTTTAAATTACATTTTTTAATATTTACATAATGACTAATACTTATCTAGATATCGTGGGCTGTTTGACCTACATTGGTGGCATTAATATTGTTAGCGGCGGATGAGAAAAAAGGAGATCTTAGAATCATAACAAATTAGTAAGTTGCGAGTTATAATACACATATATATTTTGAAATTATTATTTGATTTTATAATATTTATAAATTTAATAATACTATTTTGATTTAATATATTTTGTTATATCAAATTTTATCATATGTAAATTAGTTATTAGTAATGTAACTTTGTGATTTTTTTTAATAAATTTAAAATTTATTACGAGGCCACCACGGATGACGGTTTTTTTCCTGCTCAATAGTAATATATATAAAGGGGGAGCATACTAGATGAACCCATTACCCATCTCTATTGTCATTCTAATTCCGATTCTCATTCTCAAATCTCAAATAATCTTAAAAATTTCATTAACCTGTATTTATATAATCGTTTTGGAAAGGCCCAAATCTGTTGTTAATTGTAATGGATCCATGTCATTTAACTACTCTACGCACCGGACTTAGCCCAAAGAGAGAGAAAAACACTCGAGTCCTTTTTTAGTTTCTTTGAGCCCAAATCATACAAGTATACAACACAAAAAATCCATCTTACAAAATTTCTTTAATTAAAGAATAAGAGTATTGATCATCCCCTCTTGTTTCTCATTCTTTACTCAGCCGTCCGTCGATTTTCATCGGTGGAAAGCCTCAAATCTCTTCTTTTTCCTTGTTTTGGTCTTATGTTTCAATAATCTTGTTTCTTGGATAAAGATTTCTGCCTTTTTAGATTATTTATTTTGTTAATTAAATCTCTTTTTGGTGAGAGTTGTTCCCAATTTATTTAGGTTTGTTTAACATCTCCTTATGAGAGTTAGGTGTGTTTTGATGTGATTTTGTCCGAGATGTTAGATCTGCGGGATTTAGTCGATAGCTCAAATGGTTGTGACGAAACGGATACATGTTTATATATTAACTTTAATAAATCGTTCGATTATATCTCCAAAAAGACTTGATTAATCAACGATATGACATGGTTTATATTTATTCAACTCGATTGTTTTTTAAATGACGTATGATTTTTTATTATTGAATTAATTCTCCTTAAAAAATATACTTGATTATTTCGAAAAGGTTGTTTACATTTGTAAAATACCAAAAGAATGAATTATTCTAACCACTCAGTTGTTGACACTCTAAACTTTCCAACATCAAAATTTATTAAAAAGTTTAATTTTCCTAGTACAATATTAATGATATTTGCTTCAAAACATATACAAATTGTTAGAAAAATATATAATTCAATTAAATTTTTCTTTTAAAATTTTAGAAGAATCAGTAGTTAAATATAATTAGCAAAAGTCATTAGAGACCTCAAGTTTGATTTTTTCGGTCACTCGATATTTTCATAATTTAGCATGAACATATAAATAAATTATCGTGATAAAAAAATACAGTAGATATTAAAATAATATAAAATCCAACTATTAACATCATGAATTTAAATTTGTGCACGGAAGATTTTGAAAAGATACACACATATATATATTTTTCATTTATAATTTATTTGTAAGATAAATCAGACATGGCCTTAAATTAAAAAATTAAACTTATTAACAGTATAGATAAATGACAAAATGGCGTAATCTTGACAAATTACTTAAAATGTATTTAGGTTCCTTTTTATGAGACCATAAAAAAAGCAGTAAAGTTGAAAGAGAAGGAGAAGAAGCATAAGTAGAGTGTAGGGGGGTGTTATGTTAATGGAAGGAGATGCAGTACGAGGACGAGGAGGAAGTGGGTTATTATTAGTAAATAATTAAGATGGATAATAATAATAATAATAATGTAGGAACAAGCATAGTTAATGAAAGTTGTTTCTCAGCTCCTAACCCATCCTCGTACACCCTGTCTGAGATTTGGCCCCCTCCTCCTTGTTCTCTTCCAAACCCTAACAATAATACCACCCTTTTACCTGCTGCTGTGGTTGCTGACGTCACCACCACCACCACCTCCAATGACGATGACCACTCTTCTCTTACTCATCATCATACCCGTAGCGGCAACAAGCGCCCCAACCGCACCAATCAGGTGGGTTATGTACTTATGTTATGTTATGTTATGTTTCGCACAATCACCCGTATTGACCGACCTTAACATTATTTATTTTTGTTTGCTTATTATATTTTTTGCTTTTATACTAGTTCTCTTGAATTTTAAGTTGTCAATTGCAGCTTTGTGCCATTCTTGTTTTTTAACTAGTTGAATTTTAACCATGGATGTATGAAGACATTTTAATACAGTAAACAAATGAAGGTGTCTAAATCTTTTGTGATGAGGTTTGTCAACTAAGAGAGTGGATGGAGCATTAATTTTTTAAATCGGTGGATTTCAGCTCTAGTTTAGATAGGCAGGAATGAAAAACTATGAACAATTTATCGACACTATAGGTTGAAGTTTATTCCACTCCCTCTCAGTTTCATACTTTCATTCCCTGCAACTTAACGATGCGTAAAAGAATTTAAATGTTAAAGGTTCATATGTCACAAAATTCTCATGATGTTTCTATTTTGTCCCACTAGTTCCTTGCCATATTCTATACATTGTCTTAATTGTTAGATTCTTTATTAAGTAATATTATCAATGTCTTTTCTACATAACTTAGAGGGTACCTCTATTCACTATGTTTTATTTCTGCTGTAAGTTAAAATAATATGCACATCAACAGTTCAACACATGCACTGCTGCACTTTTTGGTGATTACAATACTTGCAAGAAAAGGGAACTGATATTTCATTCATTTTTGGCCAGAAAGATTCAACTAGTAAGCGGTCGAAAGTGTTAGGATCCGAGCAGGAAAACTGTGGTTCAGAAACTCAAGTGGAAGCAAGTTCAGGTTCAGGAATCAAGCCGGCTGAGCCGGTTAAAGACTACATCCACGTGAGAGCGAGAAGGGGTCAAGCTACTGATAGCCATAGTTTGGCTGAAAGAGTACTTTTCTTTTTTAACTTAATTGTTCACAATTTGTTAGTTTTGGTTTTCATTGTATGTGCCTAATTTTGCTTTAGTTCCTGACTGAGGACATGTATTTGTTAGGCAAGGAGAGAGAAGATCAGTGAGAGGATGAAGATTCTGCAAGATTTGGTCCCTGGATGCAACAAGGTCTGGCCTCGTCCATTAGTAACAAACTGTTTTTTTTCCTTCCAAATTTGTCAACAAAAAATCAGGTAGTCGATATATAGTACAGTAATTACTGATAAATCATAATCTCCGTCATTTGACAAGGTTATAGGAAAAGCACTTGTTCTCGATGAGATGATTAATTACATTCAGTCGCTACAGCATCAAGTTGAGGTATACATATATTTCTAGAATTGGTATGACGCTACCATCATCGTGTAAACTATTATATCTAATTCATGCTTTATGAATTGGATATTGTAGTTCTTGTCCATGAAGCTCGAAGCAGTAAATTCAAGTATGGAGCCAACAATTGAAGGATTTCCTTCAAAAAACGTGAGTCGTAACATTTACGGTTCATCTAATTCTGTTTTTATTACAGAAAACTAATAAGATAGTTTGATGAGATACAATTCCAGTTTCTTTATTGTTTTATGGTTGTTTAACTAAATTTAGATTGCTAACTTCAAAAGATTGAAGTCTTGAACGAATGATAGAGCGCACTTCTATCTGATGTTGAATACTGGAGTACAAAATTACTTTCGCTTTACATTATATCTCTTATTCTACTCTGATATGTGTTTATTCTATTAATTAGTGGTATATACTAGGAAAAGGACATTCTATTTGTTGCTGCATACAAGGTGTAAAGCCACTGAAAGATAGTTGTATGTCAGGACTTTTGATTGCAAACTCAATTGTTCCCTCAATGTAGTATCAGCAATCTATATGTCTCAGCAAATCTATAGGTTCTGCTTGGTTGGGGAGAATGGAATTGAATAAAAACTTGTACAAACTAAAGGGGTGACGATGGATATGGGAGGGGAGAGTGAAAAAAGAAGAGGTAAAAAATTTCCTATGATGATATTTGCGAAGAAAATGATTAGGATAGAGTATATTATATTCTTAATTTTTTTTTTTTGAGTTCTAGTTTTGATGACTAAAAATGGAAGGGAGAGAGGAATGGAAAACATAAATATTTACACACCAAAAATAGTTCAAATTTCGTTCTTTTTCCTCCCATTTTCATTCACCCCAACCAAATACAACATAAGACTATGACATCCAAATACCTGAATTGGACTTTTAACAAGAAATATAATTAAAAGAATAAAAATAGGGTTTCAGACCTTGGATGCCCCTGCATTGCAACTTACAAAAATTCATTATGTAAAAATAAAGAGATGAGGTTTATAGATTCAATGTAGTAATTTAGAGAACAAACAAGAAAAAAAATATTCCATCTGGTACTTGATGGACAGTCATTATAGAATGTGTAATCATAACAAATATGTTCTTCTTTTGGATTCTGATAGGCCGGATCACTATTACGGATTTTTTGGGATACTAGCCCCCATGAAATCACATGTTTCCTTTTATGCATATGGTAATTTAGTCTTTGAAGTTTACATTTGATTCTGCTTGAAGGATATAGCAATTTTGTTAAAGTTTCCCAGAATTGAAAATATAGTTCTGTTGCTGCCTTTTGGGATTTGTTTGTAACTACATAATATGTTGTTTCAGCTTGGAACTCCTACACTGGAGGCGTCTGGATTAATATTTGCGCCGCAAATGCCAACAGAATATGCTCACGGAATGCAGCGTGATTGGCTGCATATGCAGGTCGGTAGTAACATCGAAAAGCAACATAACACCTAGTGCCTTTGACAATTTGCTAGTTGGGTGTCTAGTAGCATAGTTAATCCAATCCTCTAGCACCTTCCCATACCGAGGGGTATTATCATATGCGGAGCTGCGTTTACTATATACTCCTTTCAAGCCCAAATATACCTGTAGTTGTAATACTGCACGCAGCTTAAAAAGCATTGTATCTACGGTAGTATTGTTATTGCTAACTGTACCATCTAATTGATCTGCAAGCTTGCAGCAGGATAAATTATTGCCTTCATGTGGTATTTGTTCGATCATATTGTAGCAAGAGATGTAATTCACACCTTTTATTTGTTCGATCAGATTGTAGCAAGAGATGTTAATCACACCTTTGTACCAGTCCGATCCTTTATTATCTTTGATCGTTGAGTTTTAGATTTAAGTGGAAAGTAGCAACGGTGTTGAGATGCAACAGATTTATGAAGTGAAAAAAGCCCACGATCATATCTTGCCGCATGCACATTAGTCACGTTTCCTACTTGTGGCCAATGGATTACTTTAAGTTCCAAGTTTTTGTTTTAGTTGAGCTAAAAGAAAGTATACAATACTCGTGTTTCATAATTTTTGTGTTGAGATAATCTGTTGTACCCAGAAGTAGAGGATCAGGTGAAACACCTGTTTTGTTTTATGATTATACATTCCAACAGGAAAAAAGTATCGGAAAGTTTTTTTTCTGATCATTGATTAATTTAGTTGCAAACATTTGTCTAAACCACATTGCTGATTACCTGGACTTGATTTCCAGTTTATTTGGTACAACTTTGTATTGATAGTAATAGTTTCTTTTGTGTTTTTCCAATTTCGTTGTAAAAAGCGGAAATCGGACTTAATCGGTGAAGGCACGGAATAAGGATTAATCGGACATTAATCGGGAATTTAATCTGTTCGATGAGCTATCGAACATGAATTAATCGGTGATTAATCGTGATTTAGAACAATGCCTTGTGGCCTTAATGCTCAGCCATGGGGCACAAGTCACAACCCTGTAACGTATGAGATTCACCTCACATAGAAAAAGAACAGAAGGTATAAATGCCAATTCTGTGAGAAAATTCTTTGTTTAAAGGAAAACAGAAAGTCTATTCAGATGAGCACAAGAACCAATCAACAACTGAAACTAATACACTAGAGAATTCGTGAGGTTTTCTAAATTCACCAGCCAGATTTGTTCATTTTGAATCTTAACGTGTCATGTATACGTACTCGCCTCTCTAATATTATGTGTCGTGTTCATTTCAGGACGGAAATAGCCTTTATTTGGACATGATCTTTCTGCCAGGATTGACTTGTTCTGTTGCAGGTGAAGCTAGCAGGTACCATTATAATTAGGGTGCAGTGCCTTGATCCTTATGCTGTTTTCGCCTGTACTGCTGCACATAATCTGGCAAGTCAATTCCTTTTGTTAATATGTCAATGAGTTCCTGCCTAATGCTGTGTCTTTCTAACCGAATTTCTGCCAAAAACACGTTCTTTTATTATACTCGTAACTTCGTACGGTTGAGTCATTATAGAAGAAAGAAAGGCAATTATCACTACAAGGAGTAGTGGTTAACATCATGGAGTTCCCTTGTACTCTTTTTGACCTAACAAACCATATAGTACATGCATGTAATTACTTCATATCACATGTTTATGCCTTTATGTAAGTTAGTACGTTCTAATTTAGTATTTACAAGAGGTTGACAAAGAGTATTACCGAGAGGAGATTACTCTGTTCGAACCTAAGAATGTCAAATGGACTTCAAACTTTGATTCCTCCCTCCTTGTATGTGAGTACTTGTATACATCCTAAAATGCGGAAAGAAGGGAAATAAAACAGGAACTGCAAACACAAATGGTTTACGTAAGTCACCAGTGGAACATATAATATATTTCAATAAAGATCGGCATAACCCGGTTACACAAAGCCAATGTTAGATGAACAAAGTATTTGACAAATCAATAAAAGTTTATTCAAGGCTACTTCCAGTGTATGTCAATACCAATTATCACTACAGGGGATAGACCTAATTAGGACGACAACGCATCCGTGTCCATCCTTCTCTCTGTTTTTTCTGCATCCGTGTCCATCCCTTTCTCTGTTTCCTCTGCATCTGTGTTCATCCTTTTCTCTGTTTCCTCTGCATCTGTGTTCATCCTTTTCTCTGTTTTTTCGGCTTGTCGAAGCTTTTCCAGATGTTGAGCTATCTGTGTCAGGAGTTTTGTTCCTTCACTACCCGTCTGGAGTGTCATTGCAGCATGCTTTAAAAATCCACTATCTGCTTCAATGGCTCTCAGTCTCTCCCGAAATAGAGACATCTCTCTTTTAAAGACAGCTTTATTCTCGATTTCTGCCAACCAAAAAGATCTTTTCATCGACAGATAATTTGCAGAATCAGTGCATTAAGGCAAGAAGTTAAACAATTTACCTTTATCTTCTTTCCTAGACATGTCAGGAACATCACTTGAGGAACCAGTGCCCTCATCTGACGGTGACTGAATTTTCTTCTCTAGATTTGTTAACATACCTAGCAGATAAGACTTCTCCCCCTCAAAATCGAATGATGCTTCTTCAGTCCCACCTCCGATTTCTCTTGATCTTTCAGTAGTGTTTTCATGTTCTCCATGGTTTGCATTAGGGCTTCCACACTCGGACTTCTCCCCAAACGATGAAACAGACTGACATTTCATATCTTGGTAGTCTTCCTCAACATCAACTTCACAGTCCACGCTACCTACCTTTTTCAGTTCTCCATATTTTTCTTTATAGGTCTCGAGATCAGCCTCTAAGATCTTGATCTCTCCCTCTCTCTTGACAAGAATATCCTTCATGATTTGTACAGCTTCTTGGTCATACTCTGCCTGCTCTTCCATCATTCTCTGGTACTGTAAAGCCTCCATTTGCACAGCGGCTTTCTCTGCCTGCAACCTAGTGATCATGGCCATTGCGTTATTTGCTGCAATAGCAGAAGCACTTCTTTCTTCATCCAATTCCATTGATAACTCAACGAGGGATTTTCTATCTGAACGAACTTGTTTTTTCAAGCGATTCAAAACCTCACTCTCTGGTTCATTTGAAGGATTCAGGTCACCGGGCTCTGCAAAAAAATCTTTCTCAAGTTGCACTCTTTTTGCAAGCCGGTTGGCCCACTTAGGAGTGCCTGCAGCTTGAGTTGCATCTGTTAGTGGGATTCCAAAAAACTTGTTTCCTTTATTACTAGGGGTTCGGAGAACATCTTCAGGTATATCGTCACCATCTGGTAGTAATGGCACCGTTCCAGCTTTGAGTTCTTTAATTTCTACAAACCAATGTGATCCAAAATTTCTTAAGTAGCACAGCACATTCATAATATATATTCCCTTTCTAGAAAAATCATATTCAATTAATTATCATGTTAATTTGACAAAATGAAACGACGAGATTATTTATAGGCACAACGAAATAATGAAAGAAGTCTTACGTTGCTGGTCTGGGTTAATTCCAGTAACATCTTCATGAAGCTCTGGTTCTGCATCTGCTGTTAGCTTAAGCTCAGAGAACCTAGAATGAGGCAATTCAAGATTACGCAACTCCTCATTTTTCANGCTGTTAGCTTAAGCTCAGAGAACCTAGAATGAGGCAATTCAAGATTACGCCCCTCCTCATTTTTCATTGTCACGATTGGCACACGAGGAGAAGCTGGAACATTTGATAATATAGTAGTGGTGGCTTTCATGGAAGCATTCTTAGCAATTTTCTTAGTACTTTTGTTATTCAAAGGCTCCCCACAACATGAACATCTACTGATACTACCTTTCTCCGCAAGTGGAACATCATTTCCTTTCAAAAAGATTTTATGATCATCCTCCATAAACCCATCAATATCCTTTTGTAGCATACCAACTAAAGGCTTGGGATTATCCGTATCCGAATCTCTGTCAGTAGCAAACGAAAGAAGACACCCTTCACACATAGTCTTAATGTCAGAAATT
>QRFB01004775.1:0-39118 GCA_008931105.1 Oenanthe javanica | reverse complement strand
ATTTGTAAGAACAGTTGATTTGTTTTCTAATCTTGTAAAAACGCAGCTAGGTTTCTTTTAACCTAGGAACATTGAGCAAAAATATACACTGATGGAAAAACCAATCCATCAGTAATTTTAAATCTCTTTGTTCAATTTACATTTCAGTCTTAAATTGTTAGAACATATTCTCTCTATATTCTCAAATCCTCAAGAACAAATATTATAACATACGAAAAAGTTTTAATATTTGTATTCAACCCCCCTTCTACAAATATTGACATTGTTCTTAAGGAATAACAAAAGAAAAGAGTGTCTTCAGTTGTTCTACTCTATATGCAAGTGCTTAGAGTATAAAAGAAACAGGCTCTACTATTCAACCTGTCCCTCAAGTCCCAAACTCTGATTCATCTAGTGCTAACGATGAAGTAGCTGATCAAGATGAAGACTCTGAGGATTCTCCTATATTTTTTGATGAAGAACCTACTGATCTATCCATTTTCTTATGTGGATAGATACATCTCTAAAAGATGGCCATTCAATACTCATGATTCTCTTCACAAGTTAAAAATAGTCTATCTGGACTATTGTGTTGTTACTCAACTAAAGGATGAGATTGAACCTGTTCTTGATCAGGAAGGTGTTGTCAAACACATTAAAAAGGGAGAACCTATAAATGAAGAACTTGTTAATCTTGAAAAGTAAAAACTCTGGGATATAACTTGGAAATTTTCTCATGAACATGTGAACTGGTCTCATGCTCATGATCTTATTCAAAAGGCAAACTCTGAAATATCCTCTAATGAAATGAAGACCCTGTTAAAGGCTATATTTGTGTTTACTAAGGCTCTTCACAACAAAATGAATTCTCTGCATGAGGATGTCATTAATTAGGGGGCTTCTGTTCATACTACCGTGACAATGAACAAGACAACTATTGAAAAGAAATTTCAGACTCTTTCCAAATAGCACACTACCTTGGAGTCTAAGGTGGATACTCTGAGTACTATTGTATCTTCAATTCATGATTCCTTGACTCTCATCATGGATCATCTGTTTATCCCTCATGATGTTAGAAAGGGGGAGAAAGTTTCTAAAAACAAATGCAAAGAAGATCTTCCTCTCAAATTTACTGATAAACATGATGGTGATGAAAGTGGATTGACTGATAAAATTCAAGGGAGTTATAAGGGTGATGAAAAAGTAAAAACTCAAACTCTGATAGCTAAAACTCTGATTCCTTCAGGCTCTGGTCATGTACAAGGGAAACATCAAACTCTTATGGAAATAGATGTTGTAGCACAGATAGATCAAATCAATAAGGATGCAGAGCTGGCAAGAAAATTGGAAGAAGAAAAGAAACCTGAGTAAATTAAAGAAAAGATTAAGGAGGATGCAAAACTGGAAAAGAGAATGTTTGAAGAAGAATATCCAGATGTAGATCCAGTTGCTGCTGAACAAGAAATGAAATGGATGAATGTTGGTACTGAAAATGCTCAAGTCTAGTCAAAGAAGAAGAGAAATCAAGTTCTAAAGAAAACCCCTCTTTAGAAGAAGACTCCAATTCAAAGAAAACTTGCAACATCTACTCCTTTCATGCCTCAACAAATATCCAAGTTTGTGATAACGATCTCAATCATCTCAGTCATCTCAAACAGTTCAACAGAAAGCTCCATCAAAATCAAAAGTTCCACTTATCATGCACGGAACCACATTATTATTTCACTTAGTACAAGTTTGTAGAAGGGGGGTTGAATACAAACTTAAGAATTTTATCAAAATCTTGCGGATTAATAAGTTTGTATACAAAAGTGTTTGAAATATTGAAACTGAAAAAGAAAATCAAAAGAAATTAAATTAAATACTTATAAACAAATCTTAAAAATTATTAGTGGATTAGTTTTCCACTAGTGAATATTTTGCTTTCAAATAACCTTGGTCTTAAAACCAATCTGCTTATAAAATGCAAATTGAACAAAGAAAAGCACTAGAAATATTTTATATTTCTTACTGTGCTTTTCTAGAGTTCTTGTTTTTTAACTTCTACTCTTTGCTACAATGAACTGCTAAACTATATATAATAGTACATTTTCTACTTCTATTTTCCATCAAATGATAAAGGTACAAAATACATTTTACAATGTTTGCACTAAAATAGAATGTAGTTTCTTTCGCAGTCTTCATGGGTCTTTGCCTTATTCTAGAAAAGTCTTTATCTTGTTCTTCTCTTTGAAGACTGTGTTTCTTTAAAGGCTTCACAGTTCTGACAAAAATTGTCTTCTATTGATTCAAACTTCTGCAAAAATTCCATTTCATTTGTCCTTAGCCATTTTGAGAAACCTTGATCAACTGATAATTGTTGTGAAGCTTATCAATCGATCCTTCTTTGTTTATCCATCAATGGATAGGTTATCCATTGATCAATTGATGTATCAATAGATATTTGAATATCCATCGATCCCTTATCCATCGATTTTTCTTATATCCGTTGATTGTTTTGATGTATTTATCCGTTGATGATGATTCATCAATTGTACTTTCAGATTATTAACTCAAATGGATGACTTTTTATCCATTTTCTTTGTGCAGGTAAATTCCTCCTTGATGATGAAGCTTCATTATCATTGTTGTTGTTGTACTTAGTTAGTTTGAAGATTAATTTTGAAACCCTCCCCTAGAGTTGGATACCCTTGATGGACTATCAGTTAATGTATTATCAGTTGATTGATGTCTGTCAACTGATAAATTATCCATTAATGTTGTGACATCAACTAATGTTGGGTTTCTGAGTACTTGAGATTTTACTGGACATGTTTCTTCATCACTTTCTTCATGTATCTCATTTGATTCATTCTTAAATTGTAGTGTGTCATGATTTCCTTCATCAAACAGACCTTGAATCTTTTTATCATCAAAGACTACATGTATAGATTCCATAACAATGCATAGTCTGAGATTATAGACTCTGTAGGTTATACTTGATAATGCATACCCAACAAATATAGCTTCATCAGCCTTGGATTCAAATTTTCCTAGGTTTTCACCTTGATTTCTCAGGACATAACATTTGTAACCAAAGATATAAAGAAACCCCACTTTTGGCTATTTGTCTTTCTTGATCAATTGATATGGAGTTTTTCCTTGTGCTTGATTCACTATGGAGATGTTTTGTATGTAGCATGCTGCATTTATGGCCTCAACCCAGAAATAGGTTGGTAATTTTGTATCTTTCAACATTGTTTTAGCTGCTTCAATCAGTGTCCTATTTTTCCTTAAACTACCCCATTTTGTTGAGGAATTCTTGGTGCAGAAAAGAGTATGTATGATTCTTTTAGCTTCACAAAATTTCTTCATTGTGAAATTCTTGAATTCTGTTCCATTATCACTTCTTATTTTCTTTACATCCAAACTAAGACTTTTCTCCACCTCTCTGATGTGTTTGATGATGAGTTCACTTGCTTCATCTTTTGAATGCAAGAAATAATTCCATAAAAATCTTGAAAAGTCATCCATAATGACTAGGGCATACTTTTTCTTTGCAATGGACATGATGTTTATAGGGTCAAATAAATCCATGTGTAACAGCTAAAGTGGTTTCTCAATTGATGATTCCAATTTTGACTTGAATGATAATTTTTTTTATTTGCCTTTTTGGCAAACATCACACAGTCCATCTTTGACAAATTCCATCTGTGGTAATCCTCTCACTTGATTTTTCTTGACTAATTTATTCATGGCTTTGAAATTTAAGTGAGCTAATTTCTTGTGCCACAGCCAACTCTCATCTATAATTGATTTTGAAAGAAGACAAGTCATCGAATCTGCATTTGTTAAGTTGAAATTAGCTATGTACACATTTCCTTTTTTGTTCCCAGTCATCACTAGGCTTCCATCTTTATTACTGGAAATAATGCATACTTATGTTGTGAAGCATACTTTGTTTCCATTGTCACATAGTTGACTTATGCTCAATAAATTGTGTCTTAAGCCATCAACTAATGTAACAGGTTCAATGATGACATTTTCTGTTAAAATCAAGCCATATCCCATGGTGTAACCCTTGTTGTCATCTCCAAAACCCACTCTAGGCCCAACTCTCTCCTCAAACTTTGTGAGTAGAGATTTTTCTCCAGTCATGTGCCTTGAACATCCATTGTCCAAGTACCAAAGATTCCTCTTTTTCCCTACACACATCAAAAAATAATCAAGTTGATTTTGGTACCCAAGTTTCCTTGGGTCATTTCTTATTAGTTGCTACCTTTGGCTTGGTTTCCAACTTTTGTACCTTTAGTTTAGGTGGCTTTAATTCCACTTCAACCTTGGGTGTTGGTTTCCTCACCTTAGGGTTCTTAGTGCTAGTGCTTGGATCATTCATACTTGCAGAATTAGAGAAATTGGATGATGAATATTGGTGTTCATATTTCAAGGCATAGCAGGCATATTCATGTTAGTAAATGCAAGATATGGATTAAAAATATAAGGCATAGATGCATATTGATCATGAATAGTATGAGGGGCAACTAACTGAGGAAAAACAGAGTTTGCAGACATATTATGTATAGCAGGCATGTTAGATTTGCAATGCACAAATAGATGATTTTTACTAACACATTTAACACATATTTTTCTAAGAGCATACATGTCAGGTGTATAGTTATTGTATTTGTTTATGCATACTTTACCCTTTCTGTTTTTTTCTTTTTCTCAATAGGCTTAGTTTTAGGGTTTATCTTTTCTAATTTATCTTTCAACTAATTTTTAGACAAATACCTTATATTAGCCTTCTCAACTTTATTTTGTAGTTTAGAGGAGCTACCTTCAGTCACAAATTTAACAGATTTGTTAAGCTTGATTTTTAAAGTAGATTTTTTAGCAGTTGATGATTTCTCAATCGATGGATAATTATCTATTGAGATAATATTATATGTCGATGGATAATCCTTATCAGTTGATTCAGTATTATCAATCTATTGCTTCTTATCCAATGATTGATTTTCATCAACAATTAATCTCTCAAGAGTTTCAGACAATATGGTGAAAGAGTTTATTCCATGAATTTCATACAACTTTTTGCTAGATTTACTAGACCTGTTCCATTTGTCAATGTTTTTTAGTTCTTCTTCTAACTGTTCTTTCAAAGTTTATATCTTCTTTTTACACTCAACTAATTCCTCTCTAGCATCTCTGTTCTCTATCTTGAGTCTGTCCATCTGCACTAGTTCACTTTCTAACTATATATTCCTTTCAGTTAGAGATTCCATGGAGTTTTTTAGTCTAATTTTTTCTTTCTTTAAGGACTTAAGAGTGACATTCAAGTTATACAATTCATTAGACATTTCAGTAATCGTAGTATTGCATTCATTTTTAAATAACTCAGATAGATTTCTAGAGATTACCTGATTGCTAGAGGAACTAGTTTCTTGATCATCATGGTTGGCCTTAAGTGCAAGATTGATGAACTCTTCCTCTTCATAATCATCATCAGAAGCCCGATCCTTTTCTTATGTTACAAAAGCCTTTTCTTTTTGTTTCATCAAATCAAAGTACTTTTTCTTGTAATCAATACCATCCCTAAACTTTGATTTCTTTTCCATTTTTGGCTTTCTGCATTCATTAGAAAAGTAACCAGCCAATCCACAGTTAAAGCATTTAAACTGAGTTCTGTCAACAAGATTTTTGTTTTGTTGACTCTCTTTTCTAAACTGGAATCCAGGCCTTTACATTGAATTTCTTTTGAATTTAAGCTTTGAAAACTTTCTTGATAGAAAACCTATATGCTCATCTATTTCATCAATATCTTCATTGGTGTATGACTTATCATCCTCAACCAATTCTTTTCTTTTGTTAGTTGGAGGTTCATCATACCTGTAGCCACTTACAACTTTTCCATTAATCTCTTTCCTTCCATCTTCAACATCAACATCTTCACAGTGCTCTGTGGCTTACTTATCATTTACCATCAAGGCAACAAACTTGTCTTTTTTCTGACTCTTTTCAATCTCTTCATCTTGTTATAGTTCCAACTCATAGGTTTTCAGAATTCCATACAACTTATCAAGAGTGTACTCTTTGAAGTCAAGAGACTGTCTAATGGACACAGTCATTGGTTTCCATTCCTTAGATAAGGACCTCAAGAACTTGAGATTGGTATCCTCAATAACATATACTCTTCTATATAGTTTTAGCTCATTGAAAAACTTTTGAAACCTACTATATGTGTCATTAATTGCTTCACCATTCTTAAAGTGAAATGCCTCATATTTCTGAATCAAAAGTTGCATCTTGTTCTTCCTTACTTGCTCAGTGCCTTCACATAGAGTTTGAAGAGTATCACAGACTTCTTTAGAGGTTGTGCAGTTAATAACATTGTCAAACATATCTTTTTCAAGACCATTGAATAGGATGTTCATAGCCTCCTTGTCTTTATGCACTTCTTTTTCATCCTCATATGTGTATTCAGTCACAAGCTTTGGAATAAGTTTATCTGGTACTTGAGTACCATCTACATTCATGCTTGTAACTATTTTCATAGGTACATGTGGACCTTTTTCTATGCAATGAACATAAGAGGGGTCAATGGATAACAGATACAAGTGCATTTTTACTTTTCAGGGAAAGTACTCTTCTTTTTCAAGAACTGGAATCTTCACTCATGTGTCTTTGTGATTCACTGTTGATGTACTTAGATCTTAACTTTCTGTATGCTGAAAGCTAGGCTCTGATACCAATTTTTATTTCCCTTAGTACAAGTTTATAGAAGGGGGGTTGAATACAAACTTAAGAATTTTCTCAAAATCTTGCGGATTAATAAGTTTGTATACAAAAGTGTTTGAGTGTTTGAAATATTGAAACTAAGAAAGAGAATCAAAAGAAATTAAACTAAATACTTGAAAACAAATCTTAAAAATTACTAGTGGATTGGTTTTTCACTATTGAATATTTTGCTTTCAGATAACCTTGGTCTTAAATCAAGCTGCTTACAAAATGTAAATTGAACAAAGAAAAGCACTACAAATATTTTCTATTTCTTACTATGATTTTCTAGAGTTCTTATTTTTCAACTTCTACTATTTGCTACAATGAACTGCTAAACTATATATAACAATACATTTTCTACTTCTATTTTCCATCAACTGATAAAAGTATGAAATACATTTTACAATGTTTACACTAAAATAGAATATAGCTTCTTTCACAGTCTTTCTAGGTCTTTGCCCTGTTCTAGAAAAGTCTTTGTCTTGTTTTTCTCCTTGAAGACTGTCTTTCTTGAAAGGCTTCATAATTCTAATAAAAATTGTCTTCCATTGATTCAGACTTCTGCAAAGATTCCATTCCATTTGTCATTAGCCATTTTGAGAAACCTTGATCAATTGATAATTGTTTTCAAACTTATCAATCGATCCGTCTTTGTTTATCCATCGATGGATAGGTTATCCATTGATCAATTGATGTATCAATGGATATTTGAATATCCATCGATCCCTTATCCATCGATGGTTCTTATATCCTTTGATTGCTTTGATGTATTTATTCGTTGATGATGATCCATTTATTTGACTTTTGTTGACTTTCATCTATCGACCAATATCCATATTCATTGACTCCTTTATCTGTTGATCACTTCATTTATGAGAATTCTGACTTAGAATATTTACACTTTGTCAGCCATTCTTCATATCCGTTAACAAGCTATCAATCGAAGACAATAAATATCAGTTGACTAGATTATTACATCCATCGAAATATTATAATCAATTGGTAAGTAAAGAACTCTGAATCAACTGTTACAATCCATGTTATCAGTTGATTAAGAACAACTTCAACTGATAAATGGTACCCTAGTCAATGGATATTTATAAGTCATATATCCATTGACCAGTTACAAAAATTAAGATCAACTTTATAATTCTAAGTAATTTGTTATTATCACACTACATGATTCCTAACACACATTTCTTCTAGGAGGAACTAGATTTGAAGATGGGGAGGAAGAACAACAATCTTTGTGTAGAAAGAAGAATCCTAATTTTCTATGGACAAAAACTGATTCTCTAACATTTAATGCTAGACTTGGAAGAAATAAAAGAGGAATTGGTGATTCAAAAGCCAAAGTCTACAGAGGTGAAGCAAATGCTTTTAGAGATCCTCATTCTTTAAAGGATAAACATGAAGAAGAGCTATCACAGGATCACTTGGACAAGCTTATTGATGTTCACTTGGTGAAAGATACTTGTGATGGTGTTGCTCTTAAGGAGAAGCTATTGTACTTTCTAAAGGATGGAAGAGTAATAAAACTATCTGAAGAAGATCTAGCTCACAAGTCATCAAAAGAACTGGAATATGTTCTTCATTTGTTAAATGAATAAGATTACTCTACTGCAAAGTAGGTGAAAATTCTAGAATGAGCAAAAGCAGGAAAAAGGAAAAGTGAGAAGCTGATGATGATAAACTCCGAGGTGTACAGGCCAAGGTATGTGATTGAAAATGATACTGAGAGGGAGATGAACAAAGGAGATACAAAAGTCAAAATGATGTTGGGCATTCCAACACTGATGTTAAATCCTGATGGTCAAAGGACTTGTTACATAGCCTTGGATAAAAGCATGAAAAGAGCACCAATCAACAACTTGAGAGCTGCTATTTTTCAGATTGATAACACTAGTTATTAGATGAAGGAGTTGAAGAAGAAATTGATGTAATTGTTGAAGGCATCTGAAAAGAAATTACTTGATGATTTTTTAGTTGGAGACTTTTCTTACAAGAGGATATAAGGCATGGTAGAACATTCAAACACTGATGCATTTATTTATGGGGTTTCTGACATCATCATTAAAATTTATGTTTTATTGCACAAAACATAAATTGGGGGAGATTGTTAGTATGAAGAAATGATGCTGTCAGAGAATGTCAAACAGAGTTTACAGAAGCTAATCAGAGTCTAAGTGACATCATCAGAGTTTAGTCACCGACAAAGTTTACACTGATCAGAGTTTGACAGTTGTTATTATTCCACAAATTAGGACTTGATTAGAGATAAAGATGAAAGTATTATAGTGAATAACAATTGCCTTCTTGAAGCTTTCTATTCCGAAGATAATGATGGAAATGGTATCTCTATATTAATTAGTCATTATCTTTGCATTATTTAGATAGATAGCTGTGTACTATATAAACATATGATTATGTTTACATTGATGTATCGTTCATGACACATTATTCTCATAACCTAGCAGCTCTTAAGAAAATTGATTTTCTTGAGAGAGTTTTGTATTAAGATTATCAAAATTCAATACAAACAGTTCTTCTTTTATATTGTATTCTAGTTCTCGATTGTTTAGTAATATTATATTCAACCCCACTTTTATAATAGTCTATTTACTGGGTAACATATATAATTCTTAGAACTTGAGATAAGTATTTTGACTTGGAGAGTTCAAACACGTACTACACAAAAAAAAAAAATAGTTTTCCTAACATTATAGATTTTAAAAAAAATACAGTGATGGTTAAATTTTTATTTTAAAATCATTGAATTATGCCTTATGAATTTTAACAAAAATAATATATTTAAATATTTTAAAGATTACTCGTGCCTTACATGGGTATAAGAGATAGTATTATATAAATACAAAAAATAGTAGTTATCCGGAAAACTACTTCTTATTTTATCATAACCATTATCAACACATGATATTGGTGAGTTATTCATGAGATAAGAAAATTTATATATGTTTAAAATATATATAATTGGTTAGAAAACTCGAAAGACTGGTTATATCACTTAATTATAAAATATTTTAATATCTGTCCAAAGTGATATTTTGGTAACTAAAAACTTAGCTACGTGTAAGATTTCAATATTTAATTATTATGAGAAATATCATATGAGTAAAAATATATTTTAAACTTACTCTTGTATAACTGATATATTCAAAAAAATAATACATTTAAATCAAAATTTTATAAATTTGATCGATTTTAGAGGTTGTCCATGTCTTGCACGGGTGCAAGAGCTAGTTTTCTAAATTTCCCAAACACCTGATTTGAATAAATCCATAATTTCAAATGAAATGAACGTTTCCAAATATGACATTACTTTATTAATTAATTAGTATAACAATACTCAATGTCGCCTGACGGCATCGTCTCCCAAGTTATATGAATTATTATTATTGGTTAAAAAAATAAAATTATTAAGAATTAAAATTAAGAAAAATATATTTTAATGAAAATATTTTATAAGGGAGAAAATATTAAAATATAAAAACTTAATAAAATCAATATATATTCGTAAAATTTTGTCTTAAAACTCATATATATATATATATTGTCTTTATTTTAATGTAAAGATTCATATTTTTCAAATTTTTAGTGAGAATTTTGAATTTGAACTATCTATTTGAGGTGTTATTATGATGTTAATTTTAGTGAGAATTTTAATGTGATTTATATGATATTACTTATAAAAAAAATTATTTTGATGTGAAAATAGCAAAAAAAATGAGTTGATAAGTGAGAAGTCACAAAAGAATTGTGGCTAAATTTGTTATCGAAAAAGTAGATTTCCAAACAAACTTGATAAAATTTTGGTGGAAATAAGTGAAAATTTGAAAAATAAATTACCGTAATCTTTTGTTATATCATATGATTTTTTTAATATTTTTTATAATTATGGTGGATTTTAAAAAAAAAACCATTTAAAATTTTCATCCCGCATATGATATATATCAGAAACCCTTGAAATTATTTAGAAATGATTTATACTACCTCTATTTGCTTTTATGTAGCGTTTGATTTTTTGACACAAATTTTTAGAAATTTTTACTACATGGTTCAATTTATTATTTTTAAAATAAATTTAAAAAACAATAATTCTAACTATGTAATCAAAATTCTTAAAATAATGTGTCAAAAAGTCAAACGACAGATATTATTCGACAGAGTAGTTACCTACAACAAAGTAATATATATATATATATACTCACTTATCAAATTGTGCGTCTCACGAGGTGCTGAAAAGTGGCGATGGTTCTCCAGATGACAAGATTCACAGCTGACACCCAGACACAACCGACTGTATATGCATTGTAATTGTTAAAACTCACGAATATAATGTAGGTTTCAGAGTAGTCTTTATTCCCATGTATAAAATTAGAGTATATATGTAGGACTTGATTTGCTTTATAAAAGTATCATATATTGTGCAATTGTGCTCCGTTCATTTCTATTCAGTTGTCCTTTTTTTGGAATTTACAAGATAGATAGGTCGTGTTTTTTACCCTCTTTATTACTAGTATTTTGACTAAACCCGTTATTAAATAAAATATAAAAAATTATTTCTTTCGATACAAATAAATTATATAAAAATATTTTCGCACGTGATATTAATAAATTAAAATATTGTTACAACACAAAAACAAATATAAACTAAAAAAACTAAAATTAAAATATAAAAAAATAAAAATATATTAAAACCACTTTAAAACGAGGTAGAGTATTTTACAATTTACATAGAGGTTACCAAACGCGGCCTATTGACAGACGGGACTAATAATATAAATAACCCCAAAACAAGACCTCTGGCTATATGTCTACAATATTGCTAAATCTTATTAAGAGTAATTTTAACAAAACCTAGTTCATTTCTTAAATTTAATATAAAATATTAAATTCTAATAATTTAGAATATAGATAGTAACTTGAATTCCAACAATGTTATTTATATCTCTTCTTTATCTTATATTTTATTATTAAAAGCACTTTTCACCATTAAAAATATACTATACAATAGAGAGAGAAACATAATATTTATAATATTTTATTATAAAATATAAGTTAGGACATATTTAAGAATAAAATAATAGGTGGTTATTTATTTATATGTGGATTATAGTGATGTAAGGAAATTATCATGACACTGTTGGAGTCCGTATTTCAATTTCATTACTTAAATTTTAATTTGAGAACTTAAATAAAAACCGTTGGAGATGCTCTAGTGCTCTGCATATGTATTAAAGTATATAATTTGTAAACTGGTAACCCTGGTTTCCTAAACCAAAACAGCCGTCTACTTTCACATGAGATTTTAAAATTTCACTATCACATTTTATTCTCTGCACTTTCTAGCTTACTGTGTATCGATGACTAAGTGATTATTTGGTTGCATATTGGTATTTATTTCCATAGAAAATTGTAATATTTAAATATTTAATACCTATATGAAATTCATGAAAAATTTAAAAAGTTGCTTGGTTAAAAGGAGGAAGTTATATTTTTCAGAAAATGCAAGTTATCATGGGAGAGGTGGGTAAGCAACTTCCTATATGGGTATTATAACTTCTCAAAAAGTGCAAGTTACTATAATATTGTTAACCAAATAACTTTATAAATAATCATTTCCTATAAATTTTAAATTCTTAAATAGATGCATGTCAACCATACGAACTCTAAAAATGTGGAAAGCGATTATGCAAGTCATTAATGGAGAGACCACTAGCCAATTACTCCCTCCGTTTCTAAAAACTTTTCATGTTTTGACTTTTTGTACTGTTCATTGTAAACGACTGACTACTAATTTACACATAATTTGTAAGACAAAATATAGTCATGAGTGATTTTGTTTGATTCGTATTTGTGAGTACTTTAATACAGTAAATTTTTTATATTTAATACTAATACGAAATTAAAGATATTAACGATCAAAAAATGTGTATTGGCAAACGCGCACATAATTAACAGGAAAAGTAATAAGAGACGGAGGGAGCAATAAATAAAACCAGTTCAACTTGACAATTAGTATATTAATATAATTTTCCACCATATAACAAGAATAGCCAAACTAAAAGTGGATTTAAGTATTCAACAGATAGCCATGTCCATTACCATCACATATGACTTATATGTCGATCTTTTCTAAGACTGCTAGTCAATTACAAGGATATTAATGTTCTGGAAATATTAAAACATTGAAGAAGTTTTGAGAGTTGCACTTGCACAACTCAAAAGTACAAGTCATTACTGTGTTGCATTTAAAAATCTCTTTCTCCTCTGCTGTGCTCCTACTTTATAGCACTTTATGTTGTAAATTTTAGAGCATGCATTAATATTAATTAATTTAGCACGATCATGATATTAGTTGTAATCTGTTTGCACGAATAGAGTTAATTGAAGAGAAATTAAAGATGATTGGTGATTCATTACACGTACAGTGTGTAAATGTTATGACACAAAAAGTATAATCTATCTTATGGACTTCAATGTTGCCTATATTACGTCCAGTATCGCAGGATGCATGTAATGAATGTTCCTTTAGAGCATTTTTACTTGTAAGCAGTTAGCTCGCTTACTGATGTCTTGCGAATGCATCTATGTTATGATTTCCATAACTCATGTGACAGAAAAAAAGACTTGTTTGCAACCAACTTTAATATTCAAGATATTCTAGCTTTGCTTGAACTAAGCATAATGAAAGAATATCAACCCTTTTCTGCTAATTACTTATAGATAATATGTCTATCGACTAATTATGAAAACAGCTTTTTAAATGGTAGGAAACGATGCATCTGTGGCAATGCCACAAATGCCTTGAGGATCAGCAACATCTCGAATGAAGTATCCATATCCTCCCTCACCCCATCCCGTGCCCCACGAATTCTTTACAATCCAATACTTTTCTCCATTACCATTTGCACCGTAGCCAACAATTGTAATCGCATGGTCACATTGTGTGCCACACTCTGTATTGAAGACACCGCCAGAGTAAAATCTGAATCGGTAGTCGCTGCTATCAACAGCAACTGAAACCGGTTGATTTGCTACGGCATTCAACAAATCAGCTTCACTGTTTTGGGGCACATTTTGAAATCCAGTTATTTTTGCGGCTGCATGATTTGCTGCGCTGTTTTGGCACGTACCTTGTTTGCTAGTGTAAGGGTAGTATGCTTCTGTTGTGATACCATTGTTTTGTTGTATGAAACTAAATACATTCTGCATGCTACCCTTATTGCAACCATGGTCATACTTGTCACAGTCCACAATTTCTTGCTCAGACAACGATATCAGCTTTCCTTGGGTAATATATGTAATGCCTTCCACAGCTGCAACTGCTGAAAATGCATAGCAGCTACCTATATAGCCCCAAAAATTAGCCACTTGATCATAAAAATGCATTGCAAAAGTGTAACCATTCAAAATTTGTACGATTAATAGTAAGTAACTTATGAACTAACCACATTGTCCCTGTTCTTTCACGGGAGTGACCGCCCCTTTCTGTCGCCAGTCAATGCTATTTGGAACGGATTTTAAATTTGCATACTTAAAAAATGTGTCATTGCTAGTCATGGACATTTCAGGGAAGTAAGCTTTAATGCTTTTACTATAACCTGTATAAAATTTTCGAAATTCTTGATCTGTTAAATCTGCAAAATTATTCAGAGTTAAATTAAACCTTTTATTTTCCCCTCTACTAAAAGCCTCTACAAGTTCTGCATTTTTCTTGAAAATTGTAAACCTCGTCTCCTTCTCCACCGAATCTTTGTAAATGCGGCTGTATCTTACCATCCACTGTTCGAAAAGCCTCCTAATATCTTTGTCAGGAATATCTTGAGAGGCACTTTGATGGGATAAATTGTTGAATACCAAGATCATATAAATTAAAATAACATACAGGACATTAGGAGAAGCCATGTATATTAAATTATATACAATTAGTAAGTGCATGTATAAGTTTACAAGCCTGAATTTATAGGTGAAGATGTTATAGAGTAGTCTGATTTAGCTTGAATTCATTACTTCATTAATTTTTAAACGTAATCAATTACTTCTACGTTTGGTGGACTTAAATACATGAAATGAACAATATTCCCTATGTAACCTGCAGCCATCATGTTGCTAGCAACTGCTAAAAATGTGTAGCAAAACAGAATTTATTTTATATACAATCTTTGTCAATTCCATGAAATCTAACTTTGTTTAAGCTAAACGAATCAACAATTAACGGGAAAAAAACACTAAACGAATCAAATTAACTAATTATTACCTAAATAAGGCAGTTAGGCCCATAGTACTGCTAGCTACAATTATAAGAGCTTCTTATAAGACCAAAGTCTTAACTCTTAATTAATCATCATGAAGAAAAACATATATATATATTAGCTTCTTTCAAATAGTAGGGTACGAAGGATAAGTGGCAACGCCACAAAGGCCTCCGGGATCTCGAACATCTCTGGCCAAGTATATATATCCATTTTCTCCCCATCCTGTGCCCCAAGAGTTCTTGGCAATCCAATACTTACGTCCATCGTTTGTTGTGCCATAGCCAACAACTGTAATCGCATGGTCGGTGTTGGTGCTGCATTGCATATTCAGAATACCATTACTATAATATCTGAAGTAATAATCACCACCAGCAATAGCAGCTGAAATGGGCTGATTTGCCACTGCTTTAAGCATATCATATTCGCTGTTTGGTGGCACGTCTTCATATCCATTGATCCGAACAGCTGGATTCGATGCAGCATTTTGGCAGTACCCTTGTTGTCCCTCGTACGGGTAATTTGATTCCGTGGTGATGCCATTACTCCTTATGAACTCATAAGTGTTGTCCATGATACCTCCATTGCAATGGTAGCTTGTTTGTTGACAGTCTAGTATCTCTTGTTCAGATAATGAAATTAGTTGTCCGGTTGTAATTGCATTAATACCTTCTACTGCTGCCACGGATGCAAATGCAAAGCAGGCACCTATTCACATACATTCATAAATAAAACAAGTTAGAAACATGTACATAAAATTAAACGAGACCAAACCAAACATACTCGATATATCCCACTCCAGAGTAGGGTACGTCGCACCTAATTAAAGAAATTCAAATACATACCACATTGTCCTTGATATTTCACAGGGGTGACTGCCCCTCTATCACGCCAATCCATACTAGCCGGAACACTTTGTACATTTCCATACCTAAAATATCGTCCATAGTCCCCAAAATACTCTGGCATCACAGAGGAATCCGAAAACGATGTTGTTTGCATGCTTCTATTATAACCACTGGCATGCGTAATTCGAAACTCCTCATCTGTCAAATCTGCAAAATGATTAACAGCCAACTTAAATCCCTTATCTTCACCATTATTAAAAGCATCTATCCGCTCCACATTTTCCATAAAAATCTTGAACCTCATCTTTTTTTCAGCTGCATCTTTGTAAACACGGCCATGCTTAAATATCCATTGTTCATGCCTTTCTAACATGGATTTTTCAGGGTGCGGTGCGGCTCGTGAAGATGAAACTTCATAGGGCAAAAGAAGTCCCATGATCAACAAGAAAAGGGACATGCACAAGGCATTATGAGAAGCCAAAGCCATAGCACAGTATAGTTAACCAGAGTCACTTAAAAATATTATGTAAACAATAATGATTGTATATCAAATGCATGTGGTTCTATTTATAAATAAAGTTAAAGATTAGCATTATCTTAATTACCTATTATGAGGGGTATCTATACACTAAATCCAAGGTATATCGTTTAATTCTTTTATTTATCTTTAACAACTTTTATCTGTAAATGAAGCAAATTATAAGCAAAGTGCCCTGAGACCACTGCATGACTCTAGTATTTGAGTGGACTTAATTGTAACTCTCCCAGTATCTCGATCGGCTCAATCGGACTATATAGTTACTGCTGCATTTTAATCTCCGTTTACATTTTTACAATGAAAAGTACTCAATTAATGTGAATTTGCGAGAATATGAATTTAGTTTAAATATATTTGCAAAATAAAATTTTTGATTCATAGAGTTCTTATTGCACAATTTGTTGTATGTTTGTCACACACAGTTATATAATCCATAGTATTTTCCTCCACGAGTAATACAACTTACACAAAATTAGTTATAAAAACTTCCACAAAATGACGTGGACAGATGAGTACATATAACATTAATTATACTTTTCTCTTATATACTTTTATTTTTAATTCTAATTTATTTTTTATTTTACTTTTACTTTTCTGTTACAACTAATAATTATTTTCAAAATTTTACATTATTTATCTTTTATGTTTTATTATCTTTGTTATGAGAATTATACATTTTATTAATTTAACTTATAAGAAATACATTTATTTAAATATTTTATCAACTATAAAAAATAAAATAATTACAGATTCAATAAAAAAATTTAAACTAATTACTACATGACATTAACATATTTTATTTATTTATATATTCCATTCTTTCTATAAAATAATTTTTTATAATAAAAAGTAAGACAAAAAAAATATAATCTTTTTTTAGAATAAAAAAATATAATCTTAATCAATTTTATTATAAAAGTAGTTAATATTTTATTCACGTACTAATAAAATTATTAGATATTGAACCACATAAAATATGTATACAAAAAATATGTATAGTGAAACTCATAATGATAAAATACAAGACTTGATTTAACAAACATAAATTTTCGACAAATTTTAATTGTAGTTTCATTTTACTTTTATTTTTTTAACATAATTAATAATTATTTTTAAATTCTTATATTATTTATTTTTAATAGTTTATTAAATAAGAATCACTTCATGTGCATTAATTTGAATTACAATAATTATATTCATTAAAATGCTTTATTAGTTGATATAATTTTATTTAACATATGTTTTATCCTTAATTTATAAAATTATATTTTTTAAATTATAAAAAATAAAAACAATTAATTTATAATATTTGAGTTAAGAAAAATATATTTACATGTTAATAAAAATGATTTCAAAAAAATATATTTACATGTTAATACAAAATTAATCATAATTACTTTGTTAATAGTAAATTAAAACTATTCTGTGTGTTTAGTTTCTTCATCTTAATTTCTTTTTATATTTCTATTTCCTAAAATCTAACCAAATACTCTCTGGTTATATAGATAATATAATCCAATCCATCTCTACTCTTCTGTTAGAACTTCATCAAACGTGACAAACGAAAGTATTCAGTAATCATAATTTTTTTCCCCTACAAGAAAAACTTAAAATTTATTTTTTTTTAATTAAAATTAAAATATTGTACGTTCGACCTGAAATGAGGTCCGTTAGAACTGGAATAAGGTCTAACTTAGTAGACCTGGATGTAACTTAGGCTATATTTTAGACATGGACTGAGTTGTAAAAGAGAATCATGAAGTAACGGTTCAAGAATATGAAGCCGGTAGACTCTATTAAAGTTCCGGCTCCGGCTTCGGGTTACTTGCCTGCCAATATTAAATGTAAAGCCATAGAAGAGGTATCATAAACTATTCAATCAATTTATTTAAATATCGTAAATAGGGTTTTTATATAAAACTAATCTTTTGTATTATAGAATAACTTTTGGTTTTATACGGGGAAGATATCTATTGCTGGTGTACTTATTCCATTAACAAAAGAACTATATTATGGTTGATCAAGATAAAAAAAGTTGGTGAGAAAAAAACTAGACAATTGGAGTCTGGAGAAGCAAATTGAAAATAAGAAACTAGAAGTGATGGGAAGAGGAGACACAACGAGATGATGAAGGAATTTCAAACAAAAAAAATGGAAAATGATCTTATATTTTCGGAGATGCATAAACAACATCTGTTCATATTTATATTGTAATATAGAAATATTTACCATGAATAGATAATTAATTATAATATTAGTATAATTTTTTATATTAATTTTAATAACGGTAAACTTTTTTTATATTTTACATAAGATCATTTAAATATCCAAAAAACCCTGTATGAAACTAATAAATTTTCATAGGACTATTTTATGTATCTATATATGTAGATTTATACTACTACTCTAGTATTAATGGTTCTACACATTTGTATACCACAACGTAATTAGGGAATGATTTTATTCGTATATAAAGTTATTAAAATACCCTCATAAGATATATATAATTACAAATATTAAAATTACATGTCATACAATATTACAATATTATTATACGTTGACAGAGTTAACATCGAACAAGAATCTGATTACATAACTTATGGTAAGAAAATTATAAACAAAATAACCAAACTATATCAAAATGGAAAGTTGTTTAACCTTTCTTTGGATGATGAAGTCCAAGATTATCCTTATTTTTCCATAAGAATGTATACTAATACAGTTGATGTGATATACATTTTTGAGAAGGCTACTTTGTATGTAGTAAGATATTATAAGTCATCAACTTAAGTCTAGTAAAAGTGTTCAAACCAACTGATAGAGAAAATTAAAAGTAGGCAAGTTATATAGAAATAATGATTAATAAAAACACGACTCGCCATTATCCCCTGTTATAGTTACGAGGCGATCTCAATTAAACCTCATACTAATTTTGTTATTGCAAGGCAAATACACGAAAACAAAGCACATTAAATGTCATTTAACCATTGCCTTTGGGCACTTGATAGCCAATCCTTTTTGTAATTTGTAAAATGAAGTTAAATAAAGAAATTTTGAAAAAAGTAACATCTGGCCTTCGTGGCTACCAGGGCGACATCTTTGGACATCGTTTCAAGTCGACCATGTCGACTTGGCTTGAGGTCGAACATTGAGATAAAGCGGCGATCAAGTCGACATCTTTCGACCTCGTTCCCGTCGACCTTGTTGACTTGGTTTGAGATCCAACATTGAGACAAAGAGGCCACCAGATCAACATCAAGTTTAACGGACCTCATTATAGGACTAACAAACCTCATTCCAGGCCTACTTCATGAACCTCGTTTTAAGTCGACAAAAGTGCCATTTTGGCAGCCATGTCGACCATTTTTTTTACCTCTTTTCAAGTTGAATTCACGGACCTCGTTCAGGTCGAATTCACAGACCTCGTTTAAGATCGAATATAAGGCCAATATGGCTTCTAGTTCCACATGTTTCGACCTCAATTGTTTCGATTTCGTTTCAAGTAGATTTCACGAACCTCGTTTTAGGTCTAATATACGATCCTCGTTCCTGGTCTAATTTATGGACTTCATTCCAGGTCTCATGGAACTCATTACATATCTCATGGACCTTGTTTCATGTCTAAATATAGCAAAAGCCGCATTCAAGTTTATTAAGTTAAACTTCATTCTAGGTCTAACGGACATCATCAACTTGTAGATTTGCATTAACATTCTTTATAACTTTCAAGTTTAGTATTTGGTTTCTCACTGTACCTCTTGATCGATCGTGCCTTGATAGGCATGGGCACCGTGGCCTCTAGAGGTCTCTTGGTTGATCTTTAATGACCTTGATCCTTTTACATACCTTTGTACCAATTCCGTTTCAAGTTGAAAATTTGAGTTTGAGGTGGTAAGTTGAGGAAACAGTCGTGAACGCATGCATTCCTGTTTGTCCGAGGATTCTATTGTAAGATGATGCAGGAGGTCACTGCAGGCCCCGACAGAGATTGATGTACAACAAGATAGTAGTGCTTGTTTGATTCATAAGGTCGTTCCAAGTGCTACCCCTGACCAGGAAAGTAATTTAAAAGTCACTAATTCCTTTCAATATCTGATAGATGGTGAAATACATGAAGCAACAAGTAGCTCTGTACCATCTGACGACAAGTAGTTTGTTGATAAAGGAGAAGTTCGCAAACCGCGTAAGAGGAAGCATGGAGGGGAAATCATGTCCTATTTTTCGGTCCGCAGCTAAGAAATAAATTCATATGTTTTTTGCAATCCTTAACATCAATGGATTGAATAAATCCTCACATAGGGAGGAATTGATGAACTTCATCTCTTATAATAAACTTGATCTTGTTGTTGTTTCGGAAACTATGGTCAAACAACACAATTCTTTAGGTGTGTCCAAGAAAATTCAAGACAACTGGAATTGGTTGTTTAAATATCAAGCTCATTATAATGGGAGAATTTGGGTTGGTTGAAATCCTGCTATATGGAATATTTCTCTCAAAAGTTCTTCACCATAATTTATTTCTTGTCTATTCCATCATCGTGCCACAATGATTTATAAAATTTAATTTATACTTATTTTACACTTCTATGTATCAGAAAAACATTTAAATCTTAAAATATTATTTTTTTGTAATAATTAATTTACAAAAAAATGATCCTTTTAAATTAATAATTAGTTTTCAATAATATTTTTATTACATGTGCACACCTGAATTTTTCTTTTAAATATTAAATTTATTTGATGAAACAAAATGTATTAATTAATCTTTAATCTATTTTCACTAATATAATTGATGGACAAAATATAAAAGTTCAAAATTTAAATACCTTAGTTTTTCAATAATTTATTTAATTACATTTAAAAAAACTACAAGAATATTTATCTTAAGCAAAGTAAATAATATGCTATACGTAATTATTACTTATGATAATTATAATGCATCAAAAACAGATAAACAGAAAATAGAGCCTAGTAATTGTCTTTTAACCTGTGTCCTAGCCAACCCGTTACAATAATCAACCTAGGTGACTAAGTCAATAAATGAAGTGTTTGATTTGTTTAACAGATTATGTATGTGTAATGTGGAAAGAAAATTCAAGACACAATTGTTAATTTTTAATCTAACTGTTTATTAGAATTGAAACAATACCAATATACTATCACATATTTTGTTAAAACAAGATGTTATAACTTTATATATGCTAAATTAGTGAAAAAAACCGTATTTCGCGACGACCTCATAATAAATTTTAAATTTATTAAAATTATTTTTGATATTTTTGATATTTAATAAATATATAATTGTAATATATTATAGAAATTTATTTTAGAATAAATATTAATTTATCATATATAACAAAGTTTTAAAAATTATATAAAAATAATTTATGATTTATAAAAATTAAATATCCTTTAGATCTTCACACAATTTACTTCTACTAATTCTTTAATCGTGTTAATATATATTTTCTCCTCCGGTGTCATTCTCGGAAGAGAGTTTTGAGTGATCTCTAATTTAGTAGAGAGGTGAGCAAATTTCTCTCATAATGATGCTACATAGGATGTTTCCAAATTTACATATATTTTGCTATTATTTGTCGTGAAAAAGTCAACTACACCTACATTGGTCAATTAGTAGATTTAAATATATTTGAACATTAATCAAATAATTAATAAAATTATTACGAACATTAAACAACAATAATAACAATATTAAAAATAACATTATGTATTTGTAATTTTCCAAATTGTAAATTATAAGAACATGTTAATAAGATTATTACCTTTAAACTTTTTAAGTTTTGTAGATGTAACGATCAATATATAAGATTCACCGTCTTTCTTGTATAGATTTTGATCAAACTGCTCAGCAAATTTTTCGTACAAAGTTACATTATTGGTGACTGAACTCCATATAATAAAATTTTATGNATTCACCGTCTTTCTTGTATAGATTTTGATCAAACTGCTCAGCAAATTTTTCGTACAAAGTTACATTATTGGTGACTGAACTCCATATGATAAAATTTTATATAACAAAATTATATTAAACCAAAATAGTAGTATTAAATTTATAAATATTATAAAATCAAATAATAATTTCGAAATATATATGTGTATTATAATTCACAACTTACTAATTTGTTATGATTTTACGATCTCTATTTTTCCATCCACAACTAACAATATCAATGCCATCAAGGTCAAGCAGCCCACGACATCTAGATAAGTATTAGTAACATTATGTAAATATTAAAGAATATAATTTTAAATTATATATGTGTGTGACTTATAATATCTTATTTTAACAAAATACCTGACAGTATATTAGTATCATTAACACGTGCTTTAATTATATCGGGACATATGAACTCAAATCGATGTAGTGGTATGTTGATGATTCCTTCTTCCAACTTTTTGGGGCCGTTGTACGTTGAAACATCACTTTAAACTCACATGATAGTGGTCTATATCGGTCGGTACTTCCAGTCACTGTTAAGTTTTTAATGCTATATAATGGCCCTTCTTCTGATATGTTTGAATTTGATCTTTAATTTATATAAGTGATGGTCTGTTATTTTGTAGATGAAAACACATTCAATTTAGATTAAAAAAATAAAATTAACTTTTTATTATAGATATTGTCTTTTTGAAAAATTAAAATAGTTTCGATTTTAATAATTTAATACTTTCTCTAAAATTTCTAATTACCTTATGCATAATAATGTCTTTTCTAAAATTTCAAAACTTATCTTATGGATAATAATAATTTACTTGACTTGAGTAGAAAGTTTAGGAGAATTATATTTTCTTTTTATTGTCTTTTAAAAATAATTTAATGCATTTTCTAAAATTTCTAATTACATTATGTATAATAATGTATTTTCTAAAATTTTGAACCATGGATACTAATAATTTCTCTAAAATTTCGAATAATAATGTGTTTTCTAAAATCTCGAACCTTGTCTTATGCACAATAATGATTTTTCTAAAATTTCGAATTATATCTTACAACAATCGCTATATCTATAATCCTATCATTTAGATGGATAGAAAATCTCTATAATTTCGATGATCCTGACGATATAAAAGGTAGTCTTAATTTTTAAGATATAAAAATTCACATAAAAATAATTTAATACATTTTTTTAAAATTTCTAATCATCTTATGTATAATAATATCTTTTCTAAAATTTCGAAACTTATATTATGGATAATAATAATTTACTTGACTTGAAAAGAAAGTTTAGGAGAATATAACGTAACTTAGATTTTTCATAATTTGGAGAAAGTCTAGGAAAATATAAAAGAACTTAGATTTTTTATAATTTTTTATATTTACTAATTCAAAATTTCGAGAAAATTAGAAAAATAGACCGGGACGATTTGGAAGCGCCTCTTCACCTTTATATTGATATATTGATTTTAAAGTATATGTCCTAATTTTCACATAATTTTATTAATGCTTATTTAATTGTTATGATATGCTTGACCTATATTGATCTTAAAATAATAACAAATTAATAAGTTATAAATTATATTACACATTTATTTTTTGAAATTATTATTTGATTTAGAATCATGAATATTTTTTTGAATAATTTATTAAGTATAATATATTATAATTATTTATTTGTTAAATATTTTTAAAATTAAAAAATAATTTTAAAATATATTATAAGCTCGGCGCGAAACTCAACTTGTTAGACTAGTATTCAATAAAATACATTAGTCTCGATATTTCTAGTTATCAAATAAAATATATTATAAAATTTTCTGAAATAATATAGGGCTTTTTTGAAAAATACCGATTTTTATATATGTTTTGCAAAAATACGTTTTTTATATTTTGTAAAAATACGATCTTTAAAGACTTTTTTTACAAAAATACGGTTTTGCAATCAATCTAACCTGATGCAACTAAAATAAACCACAAATACAAGTACGAGTAACTTCAAATGTTTTTTTTAAAAAAGTTGCATTGAGTTGTATTTGGTTATAAATTTTAGATAAAAAAATTGGATTTAGTTACTTTTAGTTGCAGACCGTATTTTTATAAAAAAATTTCAAAATATATTAAAATACTAAAAAAATTTAAAAATTAGTATTTTTTATAAATACCCAATAATATATAGCTAAATTTTAAATATGTAATAAAATATTACTAAAATACATTAATTTCAATAAAATAGTAGTCTTAGTTTCGATTTAATAATAATTTTGGGCCTTCTGGCAGCACTACAAAGAAGGACTAGCCTAAATACGTTCTCTCCCAGGCCCATACAAAGTCATGCATAGTCTTGTATTGCATTACAGTACAGTACGACATCGTTTAATACATCTTCCCTCAACAAAACAGAAAAGTTCGTGGTATTGCCTTTTAGTGCTTATACTGTTATGCACGCTAATTCATCTACTTACAGCGCTTATTTTGAGGTAACATGAGAATCCCACTTTCAGTATATCTATGTTATGTAGTGTTTGTATATATTTTGTATGTATATCTATGTGACTATGTTGTTGTTCTGCAATACCCTTGTCTGAATTATATGTATTATTACTAGTTGTGTAATAGCCATGATGTATATGTGTTGTAATGGTGTTTATATTATGAGAATTATAATGGGATTTTTTTGTTTTGTTTAAATGACATGCATTAGGAACCGAGTAATTTTTTGTTTGATATTTATGTTTAAGGTAATTGATCATCAATATTAGTTGTTTCATGTTTGTATGTCTTAATATAGTATTATAGAGAAGTACTTTTTTTTTGCCTGCCTGAGTTTTATTATTCGTATTTTAGGAATAGTAAGGTATTACGTAGGAAGCTACTTGATTAATATTTGCCTTTGCGAGTTGGTTCCTGGTAAGAGGGTAAGTGATATTGGTTGTTATTGTTCGTTTTCTGAGCTAGTCCGGCTAATGGTGCGTCTTGCTAAACCTCATTTTATTGTAGATGCAAAATATTGTTACTTTTTGGAAAAAATAATAAATAGTACTTGGTAGATAATAGAAAAATATGTATATTAGCAGTATTAGGATGTTCGTGCCTATTAATTTGTTGATTAGAAGAGAAAGAGTTGACGGAAGGGGAGTGTGTTAGTCATCTCGTATGTAAAGTTAAATTAAGGTGCTATATGATATTATTTGTGGCCTTATACTATATATTTTGTGAAACAATAAAAGTATATAATATTATAGTTTTTTTGGAAAACGACTAGTTGATTGCGTGTCAGCTGTGTAGATTGTGAATAATATGTTTCAGTCAGCAATTAAAACAATACAAAAAATGGAAAAATAATGTTAAAACTGAGCAATAAAATGTGATTTTAGCTTAAAATGGTTTAAATTTGTAAACTCCTTTCTTATTTTTGCTCCATAAATTGCAGATCCACCAGCAATATGTGTCTTGATATAAGTCGTGGACATCATTTCTATTGTTGATTGTTATATGTTCTTTTTCTTCTTTTTTTTGGTGTGTACTGTGTAGTATAAGCTGTTGTAAACTCAAACTTATTTTTTTCCTTTACGTAGAACTTCTTATTAGAGAAACTTCAGTAAATTTTCAGTGAATTGTACCTCTTCTGGGCAAAGGTGTTTATGATGAAACTCACGTCACATAATTGTTTCTGCTTTTTGGGACTGTTCTCATGGTTATTGTTGTTTGTTATGCCTGGAAGAATCTCTGGTTGCATTATAAAGCTTTAGAACTTAATTAACTAATATTAGGCTTACCTCTGGATAAAATATGTAACTGGTGTTTTTGTTATAGTTTAGTGTTTTTTTGTAATGGGACATTACATATATCCAAATTTAAATGTCTTGAAGTTTACTGTTTCTGATTGAGCAAAAAAGTGATTGGTGTTTATGTGGTGTTGGTAAAACTGATGATCCAAGACTGTTTGGAATAAAATTCATGTCAAATGATAATTTTCAAATATAAAATTCATTTCAAATGATAATTTTCAAATGACATAAATTAATTTGTCAATTCAAATTCTCAAATTTATGCTTACATTTGAATGCCATGGAATCAAATCGATTCCAAATCCAATTTTTTTTGCTTATTCAAGCATGTCATTTGTACCAAATCTAGAATTTCAAATGAATATCATGTTTCCAAAGACTCCCAAACAAACCAGAACATAACAGGATTCATTTTATTGACAGGCATTGCAAATTTTGAATTTTGCTAGTCTTCCTTTAGTTTATTTTTTCTTTTTATTAATATGATATGAGAGCCTCTAATTTCCTGGCCTGGCTAATAATGGAAGTTTAATTGTTCTTGCTAATTTTCCTCGTTTTTTCATTTGATTTCCTTAAGCAAAACTACGATTTGAAAACAGTTACAATGGAAGAAACAAGTAATTCTGATTGTAGATCTGAGTCAATACCTCAAATCATCTATCGCTGCAAGAAGTGTCGAAGAATTGTTGCTTCACAGGAGCAAATTGTTTCGCATGAACCTGGTTCCAAAAAAGGTTTTAGGTGGACAGGGAAAAAGGGGGAACCATTGCACATGAATGAAGAGCCAGTGGAATGTTCCTCCATTTATGTGGAGCCTATGAAGTGGATGGAAGCAGGTTAATTATAATCCTAAACACCATACTTCTTCTAAACAACTGTTTGTTGTTATGTAAAAAAGTCTCATGTGCTTGTTTTGTGAATTAACAGTTCAAGAAGGTTTTGTGGAACAGAAGTTGCAGTGCATGGGTTGTAAAGGTCGCTTGGGTTCATTCAATTGGGCAGGAATGCGTTGCAACTGTGGAGCATGGGTTATTCCTGCATTCCAGCTGCACAAAAATCGAGTGGATGAATGCAGTATGTGAGTTAACTCATCAACAATGTTAACAGTATAGTGAAATGATGAGGTTGTGAAGCAGACAGAGTGATAGTACATATACTAATTGCGATATTTTCATCATCTTTGTAGATCTGACCTTCAATAAAAATATAAATATTTCTGGTCTTAGGAAACTCCTCTCCATGTAAGTTCAGCTATTGAGGTGGATGATACCTCATCCAAGTCCTAATGGTTTTCCTTTGATAAAATTTCCGTTAAAAAATAGTATGTAATAAATAAAGAACCGTATGGCTAATGGCATTAACTAATATCATATCAGTCTTAGATATGCTTTATATACTTTGATGATTTTGCTCAGAAAAATATAAAGAACTAGAGGATCTAGGGGTGTGTCAACAGTTGTGGCGAAAGTGCTCGATAGGCTAATTAACTAGGCAAAAATTTCGCATTCTGCACAAAAAAAAATCACATTTCGAAATGAAAAACCAAAGGTAAGTTAGATACTTTGCACAACTTTCTCATGAATATGGGTAATGTATTGCTTGTGGAACTCGTAGGAGCAGGAGATCTGCATTCACCATCTTTCTCCTTTTTCCAAGGCGAATAAGCTGCAATTTCTTTCAGAAAAAACTATACGTACTCTCTCGGTTTCTTGTACTTTTCACTTTTTACACGCACATAAAAACATAAATCGATAAATTATTTTCAAATTTTATTTTTCATATATCAGCATTCAGCAGACTAGCGTAGATTGGTGTGTTAAATGTAACTATTAAAATGTAGTTATGCTATATTTTCTTAATAATTAACAAACCTGATGATGCATGCACTTTGACTTTGTAAAACGACTTTCTAAATTATCCCTAAGAATATTCTCAAATCTTAAAGAAAAAATAGCAAAAAACTATCAGCAGAAATGGAATATTATTTCAACCATTGAACTTGGTAGGTCTGGGGTCACAAAAACTTTTAGACCGGTTTGAAGGGGAGTTAGTATAAATGTATAATATGCTTCATCTAGGATCTCTCTCAGTTCTCATCTATATTATCACTAGTTTACTCAGCTGCGCTTCGTAACGACCATTGATCTCTCTCTAGTAAAATCTGTTTTTCTCTATTAAACGGTTTCTCGTGGTTCTTAAATTCTTCAAATAACACATTTATTAAAATGAATTCACTAAACAAATAATACGCGCTTCGCAGCGAACATTGATACGTCTCTCATTGAACTTGTTTCTATCCATTGAGTCGTCTCTCATTGTTCTAAAATTTTAACACGCTTTTCATAATGAATCTACTAAACAAATTTTATAAATAACACGCTTCTCAGAACTAATCCACTAAACAAATTACACGCGCTTCGTGGCGGGAATTAAGTCGTTTCTCGTTAAACTTGTTTCTCTCAATTGAACTGTCTCTCATTCTCAAATTTCAAAACAACATGTTTCTAAGAATAAATCTACTAAACAAATTACATACACTTCGTGATGGCTCTGATTCTCGTTAAACTTATTTCTCTCCATTGAGCTGTCTCTCGTTATTCTCAAATTTTACAAATAATAGACTTCTCAGAATGAATCTACAAAATATAAACAAATTACATCATCTATAAAATTTAAAATTAAAATTTTTTAAAATTAATTTAATTTATATTATCTTTTTAGTATTCTTAATTTATAAATTTTGTTTTAAGAGAATAATAGTATGGTAATTTGATTTTAAAAAAATAAGATGATAATTAAAATTGATGTAAATTTTAAGAGAATATTAAAATCAAAAGTGCAGCAGCATATTAAAATGGTAATTTTGATATGAAAAAAAAGTTCAAGAGAATATTAAGATAGTAATTTATTTTGAAGAGAAACTTTAAGATAATATTATGATGGTGTTAGATATGAAGAAATGATGCTGTTAGAGAATAACAATCAGAGTTTACAGAAGCTGATCAGAGTATAAGTGACGTCATCAGAGTTTAGTCACCGATAGAGTTTACACTGGTCAGAGTTTGACATTTGGTATTCGATAAATCAGGACTTGATTGGAGATAAAAAAGGAAGTGTTTGTGTGAATGACAATTACCTTATAGAAGCTATCTATTCCGAAAATAATAATGGAAATTGTATCTATGTATTTATTAATCGTTATCTTGGAATTATTTCGATAGGTAGCTATGTATTATATAAACACAATATTAGGTTTACGTTGATGTATCATTCAATACACATTATTCTCATAACCTAGCAGTTCTTAAGAACATCTGATTTCTTGAGAGAGATTTGTATTAAGTTTGTCAAAATTAATACAAGCAACATTTCTTTTATATACTTGTATTCTAGTTTTCGATTGTTTGGTACTATTATATTCAACCCCCCTTCTATAATAGTTTATGTACTGGGTAACACTTGGTATCAGAGCAGGCGGTTTTATTTAACCTAAAATATCTTAAACAATGTCTAGAAATAAGTATGAAAGAATCAAAATTCCAATTCTAAAAAAAGCTAAATACCTTACATGGAGGGCGAAGATGATGATGCTCCTAGAAGCTACAGGTCCTGACTATCTAGACAAGATTAATGAAGGTCAGTATCTACCAACTAAATTGGTACCACCAACTGTGGTTGAAAGAAGACAAGTTCCTAACACTATACCTTCAAGGATAAGAAAGAGTGGACAAATGAAGAAAAACAGAAAGTACTCAAGGATGCAAAGGAAAGAAACATCTTACATTACAGTCTGGACTCTGTGATGTCTAATATAGTAATTACATGCAAGACAGCAAAGGAAATCTGGGATGCCTTGGAGGTCCAATGTCAAGGAACCAAGGAGATAAAGAAAAGCAAAAGATCTGTACTTATTCAGGAGTATGAATATTTTGAGGCTAAACAGAATGAGTCTCTAACTGATACATATGACGGATTTCTCACTCTGTTGAATGACTTGGCCCTGGTTGATAAAGTGTATGAGAATGATGATTCAAACACCAAGTTTCTAAGGGCTCTACCTAAAGAATGGTACTTGCAGACATCTTGATAAGCGACAGAGCAGATCCGGAAGACATGTCTCTAGATGAAGTATATGGAAAGCTGAAAACTCATGACTTGGAGTTACAGTAAATAAAGAATATGAAAAGTGGCAAGGCAAAGTCAGTTGCCTAAAATGTTGAGACAAAAACTGTGAAAGCCAGTTTCAAAGGGAAAAGGAAAAGCTGTGAAGGAAAGCAGTGAGTCAGAGTCTGAAGCAAACTCTGATGATGAATCCATAGATTCTGACATGATGGAAATGGCTACTATGATTGTCAAGGGTTTCAAAAACATGAAGTACAAGAAGTTCAGAAATCAGGGCAAATTTCAGAAGAGGTCTGGTAATTCTGAAAGCAATGAGAAGTTCCGAAAAGGAGAGGACATAGAAGGGAAGTCAAAGACACTTGATAAATCAAAGGTCAAGTGTTACAAGTGTAGCAAAATGGGACACTATGCAACTAAGTGCAGGAGAAAGGAAGCTGGAAAGGCACTTATAACATCCAAGAAAGACTAGATGGACTCCCCAGACTCTGATGAGGAAGTAAACTATGCTCTCATGACAAACATTGAGACTCCTACTATAAACTCTGATAAGGTACCAGATTCAACTTTCAACATAGACACTGATAATATCTATGAAATGAAATCCTTTCATAGAACTTTGCATGTTAGTTTTAAAACTCAATCTCTTGAGAATGAAAGAGTAAAATCTGAAATTCAAAAGTTATCTGTTAAGAATTGTTAGGAATATATTCATTTAATGATGTACAAAATACTAGAACAGAGTCTAACATAAATATATCTGTAATAGAATAAGTCTTTCTAGTCTCTGATCCAAGTAAATGTAAATTAGAGTCTAGTTAGTCCTTGTACAGGTATCAAGAGTATTTGTACTCAGAAGATTTTTTGAAGAAATACAACCAGAGTCTGGATGCAAATCAGAGTCTAGAATTCAATCAGAGTCTATAGACTATAAGAGTCTACTGTCTGTCAGAGATTGAAGATCATCAGAGTCTGAAGGTTTTCAGCGTCTATAAAGCTGAAGCTGAATTTGGAAGATGATCACAGTAATGGAAAGTATTTGAAGATAAAGGCAAATATATTGCAGATATGCTATAGGAAGGAAGGAAAATTATAAAAGGAAATTGTTAGCTAATAATTAGGAATTTTATTCCTATTATAATTTAATTTTCTGTTATTAGTTGATAGGCAACTCTCTATATAAACACTCTATGTAACTTAATTTAAAAAGTCGAAGTTTTTTAGAGTATAGAGATAGAGAGAGTTATTGTGAGAAACACATAGAAACAGTTATGGTTTGTGTACACCTTAGGAGAGTTTGTATTCATATATCAATAATACAAATAATATGCATTCATATCTTTGTGTCTGTTCTTTATTTTTAATTCAAAGCATTAATTTTCATTAAGTTGATTTTAATCAGGTGAAAATAGTACACAAGTATTCAACCCCCCTTCTACTTGTGTAACTTGAAAAACAATTGGTATGAGAGTCTAAAGTTTAAAATTGATCAAAGATGTCTGGAAACAAAGATGTCAATTTTAAAATTTCTATGCTCAAAAGGAACAAGTACACCCGTTGGAAGATCAAGATGTTGTACCATCTGGAGGCTACATACCCTGACTATCTAGAAAGAATTCATGATGGACCTTATGTGCCCTCAAGGCTTGTTCCTCAAGCCACTATTGAAGGAAAAATTATTGGAGAACACTTTATTGACAAACTAAAGGCTGAATAGTAAAAGGAGGACAATGAGAATGTTCTCAAAGAGGCGAAAGTGAAGAATATTCTCTTTAACAGTTTGGACTCTGTTCTCATAAACTGTGTAATATCATGCAAAACTGCTAAAGAGATGTAGATAAAACATGAAGTGCACTGTGAAGGAACCAATGATGTGAAGAAAAATGCAAGGTCTCTGTTAATTCAGGAGTATGAGTATTTTATGGCAAACACTATAGAAACCATCACTGAGATAACAAGAATGATTTCCTTAAATCTGAAATTTTTCACATATTAGATACTAAGAAAGATTGTGAGAGAGCTTTACACATACAAACTCAGTTAGAAATTCAAGTTACTTATCTAAAAGCTGAGATAGTCAAAGAAAAGGAGACCTTCAGAGTTTGTACAAACTCTGGAAAGAAGGTTCAAGAAGTTCTTTTTGACAAGAATTGGACATCTTCATTAGGTTATGAATCAGAGAATGAGAAGAAAAATGGTAAAAAGGCTGATAACACACAAAAAGGAGTTAATGAGAATCTGAATAAACCTGTTAAATTTGTTAAGTCTAGTGATGAGACAAACATTTATGATAAGTGTTCTTAGTAACTTTAAAAACAAAGAAAAAAAGTGTTCAGAAAATAAACTAATTAATATTGGTTTACTTTCTCAAAAATAACTCAAGGAAAGCATGAAATCTGTCATAAACAAGAACAAGCTTAAGAGAGTCAAGATAAATAGGAATGGAAAGGTAGGAATATCTAAGGAGGCTGACTATAAGAATATTCCTGATGCACCTAGAAAAACCTATTTCACATGTGGTAATTCTAATCATCTTGCTATTGACTACATGCAGAATAAAAAGAAGAAATTTGAGAGACCTAGATCAGAAGTTAGAAAACAGTCTAGATATAGGCCACAAAATCCTTATTTTCATTATGGTAGCTTATGTCATTCTATTTATACTTGTAAAGAATATCACAATCTGTATTTCAATTATTATGAATTGTTGCCTCATTTGAATAATACTCATGTTTTTGCTATATATGTTCCAAAACAAGAATATGTTGTAAAAGCTGATAGAAGAAAACCAAACTCTGAAAATGCAACATCTGTTAACTTAAACTTTGATAAAACTGCTTCTGCTGTAAAAGTTAACAATGTTAAAAAGGAAGGATCCAGACTTGTTTGGGTCCTCAAAGCCTCTAATTAAGTTGCATATATGATTGCAGAGAAACAAGATAATGGATGTTCTGCACATATGACTAGAAATAAATCCCTGCTTTCAGAGTTTGAGAAGAAGGCTAGCCCAACAGTATCTTATGGAGATGGTAACATAGGAAGAACACTATAATATGACTATATTATGATTGGCAATGTCATAATTGAGAATGTAGCTCTTCTTGAACGATTCAAGCACAACTTATGGAATGTGAGTCAAATGACAGATAGATGTTATTCTGTGAAATTTCATGAAACACATTGTGAAGTCAAAAGCAAAAAGACTGGCAAAGTAGTTCTCATTTTTCACAAACATAACAATCTATTTGAAGCAAGTTTGGAAGTAAACCTTGAAGGACCATTGACATATCTCCTTGGAAAAGAAACTTTAATAGAAAGCTGGAATTGGCATAAAAAGTTGTGTCATCTGAATTTTGGCAATATAAATAAATTGGTGAGAAAGGATCTTGTGAAAGGTCTTCCTTCCTAAAGCTCAATTCCATCCTGATGGCCTCTATGACTCATGTCAAAAGGAAAAATAGAGAAAGACATCTTTCAAAAGCAAGACTAAGTCTTCAATTGAAGAAACCTTCCACATGCTATATCTTGATCTATTTGGTCCTGTAAATATTATGTCAATTGGAAAGAAGAAGTATACTCTGGTAATAGTTGATGAATACACAAGATACACTTGGGTGTACTTTCTACACAAGAAGGATGAAACAGTTGAGATAATTTCTGATCATATTACTATGATTGAAAATGGATCAACACTCAAAGTGAAGATTCTAAGGAGTGGCAATGGAATAAAGTTTATGAACTCTGCAATGGAAGAATTCTGTACAACTAAAGGAATAAAGCAATTGTTTTCAGCACCTGGTACACCTCAGAAAAATGATGTAGTTGAAAGGAAAAACAGAACTCTGATTGAAGCTACTAGAACTATGCTGGAAGTAATAAAAATTCTCACTTACTTCTGGGTAGAAGCTGCGAACACTACTTGTATCACTCAAAATTGTACATTAATCAACAAACATGGAAAAACTCCTTATCAGATGATGAAAGGAAGGGAGCCAAATGTGAAGTACTTTAACATATTTAGAATCAAATGTTTTATTCTAAAGACACATCCTAAACAGCTCAAGAAGTTTGAACTGAAAACAGATGAAGGCATTTTTGTTGGGTACTCTACAACCTCAAAAACTTCTTCAAAGACCTTCAAAGTGTACAATTTGAGAACAAAAGTGGTCATGGAATCTATAAATGTATCTTTTGATGAATAAAAGATCACAAGATTGCATGATGAAAAAGCACATGAATGTTTGAAATTTGAAAATGAGATTCTCAAAAGTCAACAAGATAAAGATACTAAAGATCTAAACTCTGATTCACCAAATTCTGATAACACTGAAATTGAAAATGAAGATACTATACATGTTGCGGGGGAGCAACATCAATCTTTCACACAGAATATTGAAACAACTTCTGTGATTGAAATATCAGATTCTGATCAATCTCTGACAGACATAAACTTTGATAACTCAAACTCTATAAATAAAAACTCTGAAGTAAGCACAACTTCAGGGGGAAGATCATCATTTACTGAGGAATCATTTTATGATGTCACAAATAATGGGGGGCATCTAGTTCAAAGAATCTTCCTCACATCAGAAAATGGAACAAGGATCATACACATGACTTGATAATCGGTGATCCAAATACTAGAATTTAGACAAGGAAAGAAACTTAAATTGAATGTCAACAACTTAAATTGAATGTCTCAGACAGAGCCAAAGAAAGTTGAAGAAGCTCTTAAAGATGCAGATTGGGTTATTGCAATGCAAGAGGAATTAAATAAATTTGAAAGGAATAAAGTGTGGATTCTTGTTCCAAGACCAAAGAATAGATCTATTGTTGGTACCAAATGGGCTTTAAGGAATAAGACAAAAACAGATATGATAATAACCAGAAATAAAGCAAGGTTACTTATAAAAGGTTATTCTCAACAGGAGAGCATTGATTATGATAAAACTTTTATTCATGTTACAAGACTTGAAGTAATCAGGATTTTTCTTACTTATGCTGCATACAAGAAATTTAAAGTCTCAGATGGATGTTAAAACTGCATTTCTAAATGGAGAACTTGAAGATGAAGTTTATGTTGAACAACCTCCTGGCTTTGTAGATTCAAAATATCTAAAGCATGTCTACAGGTTAGACGATGCATTGTATGGACTTAAACAAGCTCCTAGGGCATGACATGAAACTATGACTCAATTTCTACTGGAAAGTGGATTCAATAGAGGTACAATTGATAAAACCTTGTTTTACAGGATTCAAGGTAAGGACTTGTTACTGGTTCAAATATATGTTGATGATATTATATTTGGGTCTACTAATGAGAAATTGTGTAAAAGATTTTCTAAGTTAATGTAGTCCAAATATTAAATGAGTATGATGGGAGATATGAGCTATTTCTTATGACTACAAGTTAAACAAATTGAAGAGGGAATCTTCATAAATCAGTCCAAGTATACAAGAAATCTGTTGACAAAGTTTAACATGTAAGAATCTGCAACTGCAACTACTCCTATGGCCACAACAACCAAGTTGGATCAAGATACTGGTGAGCCTGTTGATATGACAACCTACAGAGGTTTGATTGGCTCACTCCTTTACTTAACTATAAGCAGGCCAAATATCATGTTTGCAACTTGTCTTGTGATAGATTTCAGGCAAATCCAAGAGAACCTCATTTGATTGATGTTAAGAGGATTTTTAGATATCTCAAAGGCACCATTAATATTGGTTTATGGTATCCTAGAGAATCTGATTTTAAACTTATAGGCTATTCAGATGTTGATTTTACAGGATGCAAAATAGACAGGAAAAGTACAAGTGGAAGTTGTCAATTTTTAGGAGGAAGAATTGTTTCTTAGTTCAGTTAAAAGCAGAAATACATCTCTACATCAACTGCAGAGACAGAGTATATTGCTGCAGGAAGTTGCTATGCTCAAATTTTATGGATAAAAAATCAGTTATTGGACTATGGTTTGAATTTCACTAAAATCCCTATTTATTGTAATAATCAAAGTGCAATTGCAATGACAAGGAATCCAGTTCAACACTCTATGACAAATCATATCAGTATCAGATATCAGATATCATTTTATCAGAGAACATGTCATGGAAGGAACAATTAAAATGTATTTTGTTCCAACTGATCAGCAGCTAGCAGATATTTTTACCAAGCCTCTGTGTGAAACAACTTTTACAAGATTGGTAAATGAGTTGGGAATGGTAGCAAGAGTTCAAGGACAACTAGCAGATTAGCATCATCTATCAAACTCTGATAATTGAATCAGTACTTGCAAATTCTGATATCATCAACTATCATAGTATGTGGTAAACTCTGTCAGCGTATGTGGTAACCTCTGTCAGAATATGTAATCTCTAATTCATAGTCAATAAGTCAACTTTCAAATATTTATTTGTCTTTAAATAAATAATTATTATTGATTTATTTTATGACATCATATTTATATTTGTGACGTCATAATTGCTAATCCCTGATTGGACGGGCTTCCACTGTGTTTACTAAAGCTCTTTATAGTGACATGAATTCTATGCATGGGGATGCCATTAAGCAAGGGGCTTCTGTTTATAGTGTTGTGCAAATGAACAAGCAGGCTATTGACAAGAAATTTCAAACTCTTTCCAAGCAGTATGATGCTTTGGAGACTACGGTGGACACTCTTAGCTCTGCTGTATCTTCCATTCAGGACTCCTTGAATCTCATAATGGATCATCTTTCTATACCTCATGATGTCAAAAAAGGGGAGAAAGTTTCTAAGGATAAATGCAAATAGGATCTTCCTCCAAAATCTTTTGATAAATCTGATGGTGATGGTTGTGGAAAGTATGATAAAGCTCAAGGGACTCATAAGGATGGTGAAATTGTGCAGACACAAACTCTAACACCCCAAACTCTGACTCTTTCAGGATCTGGATAAGCACAAGGGAAGCATCAATCTCTGATTGAAACAGATGTTGTAGCACAGTTTGATCAAATCAGTAAGGATGCAGAGTTAGCAAGAAAATTGCAAGAAGAAGATAAGCCCGATAAAGTTAAAGAAAAGATAAAGGAGGATGCAGAACTGGCAAAGAAAATGTTTGAAGAAGAATATCCTGATGTAGATTTAGTTGTTGCTGAACAAGAAGTGAAGAAGATGAATATTGGTACTGACAATTCTCAAGTCCAGTCAAAGAAAAAGAAAAATCCTATTCTAAAGAAAACTTTGATCAAGAAGAAACCTGCATCATATGAACCTGCTAGACCTCAACAAACATCTAAGTCTATGACAAGGTCAAATAGAGGTGCAAGTGCAAATGTTGTAAAAATTCAATCATCTCAATCATCTCAGACTGTTCAACAGAAAGCTCCATCAAATTCAAAGGCTATACTCTTCATGCAAGGAACTGTATTTCTTCCAGGATGAACTAGCTTTGAAGATGAGGTAGATGAACAACAATCTCTGTGTAGAAAGCAAAATCCTGATCTTTTGTGGACAAAGATCGAGTCTCTAACATTAAATGCTAGACTTGGTAGTAATAAAGGGGGAATTGATGATTCTAAAGCCAAATTCTGCAGAGGTTAAGCAAATGCTTTCAGAGATCTTCATTCTTTGAAGGATAAACCTGAAGAAGAATTGACTCAGGATCACTTGGATAAACTTGTTGTTGTTCACTTAATAAAAGATGTATTTGATGGTGTTGTACCTAAAGAGAAACTATTATACTTTCTAGAAGATGGAAAGGTAATGAAGATGTCTAAAGAGGATTTAGCTCACAAGTCATCAAAAGAACTGGAATATGTTCTTTATTTGCTGAGTAGAGAGGATGACACTACTGCAAAATGGGTGGAAACTCTGAAAGGGGCAATAACAGGGGCAAGAAAGAATGAAAAACTGGTGAAGTTAAACTCTGAGGAGTACAGACCTTGATATATGCTTGAGGATGACACTGAAAAGGAGATGAGCAAGAGAGATGCAAAGATAAAAATGGTGTTGGAAACTCCAATGTTGATGCTCAATCTCGATGGACAAAAGATCTACAGTATTCCTTTAGATGGAAGTATGCAAAGAACATCAATCTATAACTTGAGAGCTCTAGTTTTTTAAATTGATGATTCAAGTGATCAAATGAAGGAGTTGAAGGAGAAACTGGTGGAATTATTGAAGACAGCTAAAAAGAATTTTCTTGATGATTTTCTAGCTGGAGATTTTTCTTACAAGAGAGTATAAGGAAAGGTAGAAAACTCAAACCTGATTCATTTGTCTATGAGGTTTTTGACATCATCATTAAAATTTATGTTTTATTGCATAAAGCATAAATTAAGGGAGATTGTTAGATATGAAAAAATGATGCTGTTAGAGAATAATAATCAGAGACTACAGAAGCAGATCAGAGTATAAGTGACGTCATCAGAGTTTAGTCACCGACAGAGTTTATACTGGTCAGAGTTTGATAGTTGGTATTGAAAAATTAGGACTTGATTGGAGACAGAAAATGAAATGTTTGTGTGAATGACAATTACCTTATAGAAGCTAATATTCCGAAGATAATGATGAAAATTATATATCTATATTTATTAATCATTATCTTGGCATTATTTAGATATGTAGTTTTGTACTATATAAACACAAGATTAGGTTTATATTGATGTATCATTCAATACACATTATTCTCATAGCCTAGCAGCTCTTAAGAACATCTGATTTCTTGTGTTCTAGTTTTCGATTGTTTGGTACTATTATATTCAACCCCCTTCTATAATACTTTATGTACTGTCTAACAGATGGTAAATTGGTAATTGGACTTGAGTAGAAAGTTTAGGAGAATATAAAGTAACTTAGATTTTTTTAATAATATTTAAT
>QRFB01004774.1:30966-42972 GCA_008931105.1 Oenanthe javanica | reverse complement strand
ATATATATATATATATATAGGGAAAAGTTATATAGGGATACCGTATTTTTGTTAGAGACATCAGGGACCATATATGTACCGCAAGAAAAACACATTTTACAGTACAATATATTTTATAATTTTCTGCAAGAAGTACATATATCATTTCTGACGTCTCCAATAAAACGGAATTATATTCGTGAAAAAGATATAAAGGTCAAACAAAAAACTGCCCTGATTGCTGATTCCGTAACATTACTAGAGATTTAGGAGGCTGATAATTCGAAAATTATAAAAAGGATTAATAATTTGATTCCTAATTTTATTATTACTCAATTGGTAAAGCATGCGACAGAAAGAGGTATAGGACCATCTGTTTATATTGTATACGCAATCAAATTTTGCTAAACTATATCAGTTAGAATTGGACATTTATGCGCTTCAATAAAAGAATATGACTGTTTACTAGTTTTATTCGACCATGTCTGCTTTATGGGATCAACTAGCTANCTTCAATAAAAGAATATGACTGTTTACTAGTTTTATTCGACCATGTCTGCTTTATGGGATCAACTAGCTAGTATTGATTGAATCTGGAAAATTGAGTGTTTTCTCTACTTATATCAAGATACGAGAGGAACATCATTTGGTCAAGTTTCTGATGAATTTGAACCGTTGTGAGGGTCAATTTTACATCTTACTTCCCATTCTTCAGTTGATTCTATTGTTAACGAGCTCTTGGTACAGGAAATTCATCTAAAATCTCAAAGTGTTAAGGAAAACTCGTTATCTGGTACTCGTTCTATTTTTGCTATTTCACTACGACCATCGAGTAGTATTGAAAACAGGTTTGCATGGTTTTTCAAGATGTGTGTGCTTATTGTAAAGATAAGGGTCATTGAAAGTCTTCATGTCCTTAAAAATTGCATCAGTAGTAATTTCAAACAAACAACACCGTCCACCACAACAACAATGACGACCTTGGACATCTCGTGCACCATAACATTCAATATAACCTTGGACACCTCGTCCACCTCTGCATTTACAATAACCTTGGAAGTCTTTTTACCGTATTAGAGTTACAATAAAGGTAAATAGACCATTGAAACGTCGTATACAAATCAAGAGAGAATGAGGAAATTGGAGTTGAATAAACATTAAATATGAATGTCTTAGTACATTTTGTTTTGTGTGTGGCATTCTAGATCATTCTGGTAAAGATTGTAATGTGATCTACGCAAATCCGGAGAAGGAAGTGGAGAAGGCATATGGTCCATGGTTAAAGGCCCCAACGAGAAACAATAAAATAAATACATGAGTAAGATGGATTCGAAATCCAGTCATGGAGAATTCAAGTTCAAACGAGTATGGTGGTGGTTCGAGCGTCCGATTAGCCGTTGTACCGAATGCTAAATTACATGCAAATTTTAAGGAATTTGGTAGTGTCATATGCGAAAAGAGTAGTAGTCAATCTGGGATTACTATAATATCACGTGATTAGGGGGATATGGATGTTGAGGATCAGTCATTTCAAATTGAGGTGAGGATTAATCAAACATTAAAAAAGAAAGAAATGATTGTAATGGATCGAAAATGGAAACGTGTAGAGGAAAGTGTGTGAAATAATACTGGAGTAAATCTTATGATAACTGATGGGCCTTAAAAAATTATGGAGACTACATATACTGTGGAGAAATTGGAAGGCAATTCAAAAAACTTGTTTAGGTCGGGCTCTGTGGATCAGGCCCGCTAAGCCCAATGAGTATTCTAGTATGGAACTGTCGTGGGTTGGCTAACCCATGGGCAGTTAGGTTCTTAAAAGAGTTGGTAAAAAAACTCAGGCCTAGTTTAATTTTTCTTTCAGAAATCTTTGTAGATAAAAATAGAGTAGAGATTGTGGGTAAACAATTGGGGTTTACGAGCTGCTGGGTTGTGGACACTTATAGACATGGATGATGAGTTGTTTTGTTATGGAAATGGGAGAATTCAGTTGAGGTTAAGGGTTATAGATGTGGAAGTATTTGTAGAACAAGTGGGACATTGGAGATATACGGGAATTTATGGGTATCCGGAGAGACAAATATGTCATGAATCATGGGACTTATTGAATGATCTATCTCAACGTTCTAGCCTTCCCTGGTGCGTACTGTAAGATTTCACTGATTTAATGTATGCAGATGAAAAGTTAGGAGGTTGTGCTCATCCAAAAAATTTGTTGGATGGGTTCTCTGACATAATAGAGCAGTGTGCTCTACATGATCTGGGTTTCTCNAAAATTTATTCAGATGCAATGGTAGCACGACAGGTTTAACGGAGAGAGAAGTCGTACATACAGTTTCAGAGGAACAGAATGAAGCGCTTATGTTGCCTGTCACAGTTGAGGAAGTGAAAAAAGTTGTGTTTTCAATACATTCAGACAAGTCACCAGGCCCGAACGGTTTTAATCTAACCTTTTAATAAATTTTCTGGCATATAGTAGGGACCAATGTGGTTAAGTTTTGTAGAAGATTTATAAACGAGGGGGAGCTACCAGATGGAATAAATCATATGTTAGTCTGCCTTATTCCAAAAATCAAGCAACCTGAACAAATGACAGATTTATGACCCATATTGTTATGTAATGTTTTGTTTCGAGTTCTCTCCAATGTTATAACAAATAGACTTAAGCCTTGTATTAATTGCTTGATCTCAGATAAGCCTTAGTTGCGTATGAGCTAAATCACTATATTAAGAGGAAAACACAAGTTAAAAAGGGGTTGTTGTGTTGAAATTGGATGTCTCAAAGGCATATGATAGGCTTGAATAGAGTTTTCTTGAGCATACGCTAAGAAAATTTGGTTTCTATAAGGTTTGGATAAATCGAATGATGATGTGCATTAAATCTGTCATATAGAGCTTTATTCATAATGGCACAATTTTTGGGGATGTCAAGCCTGGGCGTGGATTAAGACAATGTGATCCAATATCACCCTATCTTTATATTCTTTGTGTGGAAGGTTTATGTTCGATGATTAGAAGACATGTGGCAGTTAGGCTGGTGCATGGTTGTGTGATTGCTAGAGGGACTCCAGCTATATCGCATTTGTTATTTGTGGATGACTGCTACCTCTTCATTAGATCTACAGAGACAGAAGCAATAACTCTAAAAAGATGTCAAGCGAAGCTATAAACTTCAACAAATCCAGTGCCATTTTTAGACCAAATACAACAAGTTTGGAAAGCTAAAAAATATGTCAGCAGCTAGGGCCATAAAAATTTATGATCCTGGTAAATACCTGGGAATGCCAATGAGAGTTGGGCAGAAAAAAAAGCGAGATTTTTCAGTTCATGAAGGATAAATTTAAGAAAAATATTTATGGGTGGACAAAGAAAAGTACATTGAAAGCAGGGAAGATTATCTTGCTTAAAATGGCAGCTCAGGCAGTTCCAAATTTTTAGATGAACTTGTTCTTAATTCTAGAGGAGAAATGTGATGAAATTGAAAAAATGATGAACTCATTTTGGTGGTGTAATAGTTCGTCAACAAATCAAGGAATTAGATGGATGTCTTAGAAACAGTTGTGTACTATAAAGAAGGAGGTGGGTTAGGGATGAAAGAGCTACATAAATTTAATATTGCCATGTTAGCAAAACAAGGCTGGAGGTTTGTTAACAATGAAAATCTGCTAGTTACTCGCTAATTAAAGCTCGTTACTATCCTAAAGGAGATTTTTTGAATGCCACAATTGGTTTAAATCCAAGCAATATGTGGATGAGTATTTTGGTAGCTCAGGACCTTGTTAAACAAGGATATCGTAAGTGTATTGGTAATGAGGGGAGTACTCGGATTTGGAAAGTACCTTGGTTTCCTAATTCAAATAATAGATACTTGTCTACAGAGATGCCGGATGAACTTAAAGACGCGACTGTATCGGGTCTGATGGAGGAAGGTAATCGTAAGTGGGACAAGGAAATTATAAGGGATTTGTGTAACGATCGGGATAAAGATTTAATCGTATCAATTCCCCTTCCTATGAGTAACAGAGAGGACAAATGGTTTTGGATGGTTTAACCAAAAGGAAATTTCTCAGTTCGTAACAATTATAGAAAGCTTCGAGATGAGGAGCCAAAACCTCATGCGATTTTTGGAATAAGCTTTGGAGTTTACAGTTTCCTGGTAAGGTAATAAATCTTTTGTGGAGAGCTTGTCATGCGTGCCTCCGGACTACAATGGCCTTAGCAACTAAAAAGGTTTCTGTGAACAAATTTTGCCCGTGGTGTTCAAGTGCAGAAGAGGTTGATGTACGTGTATAATTTTAATGCGATTTTGCTAGATCTGTATGGCTGTGGTTTGGGTTACAAAATAGTATAATGTTACTTTCGACTGATTCAGTGTTCGATGCGGTGTTTGGGGCGTTTACATCTCTTTCACGAGAGAAATATGCTTTATTTGGTCTGGGTTACTGGAGCACATGGAATAGGAGAAATAAATGGGTTTGGAACAGAGTAAATACCTTTGTGTATGAGTCTTTTGTTATGTTATAAGATTGGAAGAATGCTAAGGACATGATGGAACAACAAACATGGGTGTATAGCTTAACCACAAGGAAGAGCTAAAAGATGGAGTAAACCTCCTGGAGACTGGGTCAAAATCAACACTAATACAACTATTTTTGACGAAACAAGAAGTGTGGGTTTGAGTTGTGTTGCTCCAGGAGAGACATGGGAGTTCTTAAGTGCTCGATCTCATAATTATCGAGGTTTTTTTTCTCCGAGAGAGGCTGAGGCATGAAGTCTTAAAGGAAACAATTTGCTGGACAATTGCTAAAGGGTACAAGAAGTGTGTTTTTGAAGTAGATGCAAAGCTCATGATCGATGCAATACAAGAAAACATGGGTATGTCTCCTTTTCATATGATTATTGCAAATTGTATTAGTTTATTTAAGCACTTTGATGATGTGCTAGCTTGTCATGTTAGTAGATCTGCGAATGGTGTGGCTCACTTGTTAGCAAAAAACCAACTGTTTCATGCCAAATTTGGTGTAGGAGAGGTCACTGAATTTTCCTGATTTTCTTTCTGATGTATTACTTATGGATTCTGTTTGATTAATGAAAATGCTTTACTTAAAAAAAACAGAATTTGAACAAGGAATATAAATTTTGATATTTCATGTACCAGTTCATATTTATTTCGTGTACATTTCATATTTTTTTTTTCATTTTCGTGTACCAATTCGTGTACCAGTTCATATTTATTTTTTGTACATTTCATGTTTTTTCATTTTCGTGTACCAGGTCGTGTCATTTCGTTTTTGTTTAATTGAAAAAAAATCATGACTTCGTGTCGTGTCGTTTTTAAACCGTATCGTGTTCGTGTCAGCAGATCAGGTACACGACTTTTATTTATGTCGTTTCCAATTCTACTCATCAAGTATACAAAATATGAAAATACACGACACGATTATACATGACATAAACGATTTGCCGGGTCTAACTTAAATACATAGATAAGGAAAGTTCCTACATCCTAATCAAACAAAATTTTAAAATTCTCATGAATTTAATATAAGAATTGATCTCAATACCCATATACAACCAAAGATACACTTAAATTGCAGGGGATTTGAATTTGCTCGTGGCAAATATTCAAGGTGCTTTCTTCTATTATTATTAGAATATTATATGATATTGTATTTAACATTTTATGGTTTTAAGAGAATCGTTAGAATTTTTTAGTTTGATTTCTTACCACTCTTAATATTTTGATAAATTATTTTATAAAAATAAAATATTATTTATAATATGAGTGTTCGTAATTTTCTTTTCAATCAAAAATGAGTTTTTAATAATAGAAAACGTGAACGTTAAATTATACTAATAACATTTTAATTTTTTTAAAAATTGATAACTTAACCAATATAAATCAAAATTACTACCGAAGTAACAAATCTGATTGCCAAGTTTTTATTTGATCTTTAAAACTGATGTTTATTATTTTGAAGCTGTTCCATTTTTGCTTTTACGGCGCTTTTGTAAATATGCTTTGGATTCTGTATACTGTGACATATGGATATAACATAATACGTGCAATAATATACACATTCTAGAAGATCAGTAATATAAATAAGTTGAGATTATATCAATTTGATTAACTAAGAAATTGGGTGAAAGATGCCAAAAAGACCTTCTGCATTACAATTTTGTGATTATTTTTCACAAGTGCCGGCTGCCAAACGAGTGTTATAAATAAGTTTTTCAATTTAAATCCGGTTTGAAATTATTATTTAAATTGTTATTTTATAAATTTTATAAAAAAAGTATCAATAAAAATAAATAACTATTTGATAATATTTTTAATTTATACATATTTTGAAATACATTATAAAAATTAATATTTTCAAAGAGATTTAATAATGAAATATGTAACTGTAAAAATTGAAAATCAATTCTTTTTAAAAGAATGTGGGGACATTTTTTATTAAAAATAGACTCGAACAAAAGATTATTATTATTGACAGAAATAGTAATACTAAACACGTCTTAATCTCATCTTTTTGGGTATGAAAATCAAAGTTTAATCATCAGCGTCAAAAAGAATGCGCTTGTCTTTTCGTTGATTTATCAAAAAATTACACTTTTATGACTAGTAACTCCGAGAGAAAAAAATATTTTACTTCCTCATATAATATCAAAACAGATATAATCGCAGATGTGACTGTCTAATAGAGCCAAGCAAGAACTATAGTAGATATAATTAGACACAATAATTAAAATATTCACGTGGATTGGGGATTAATGGGCTCATGTTTGTCCGCTACTCCACTAAATTTCGATGGACAAAAATCAAGAAAGAAAAGCAGTGGTTGGTGTGTGCTTAATTAAAAAATTATTTAATAGATTCGATTGTTAAATAGTTGTTGATCCTACCCGAGTTCGTCTCCTTCCATAACGACGAATGTATTTAAAGATTTTAAATGTGTATTAGATTGTGGACAAGAGGGAAGTCGGCTATATTTAATATATTATATGGGGTGAATAAGAATTTGAATTTTTATCTAGACAATAACAAAACAAGAGTACATAAGAAGTGATGTATAAGTTAGGTTGATTTTTTTCCTACCAAGGGGTTGTAGTTTCATTTTTCTATAAATAAATGTATATTTAAATAGAAAAAGTTGGTTTCATACCAATATTTTGTGTTATTTTGAAATTAGATAACTTATGATTATAAAGTTGAATAGTTTGAACCAGCGGCGGAGTTAGGATTCAAAGTTATGGGAAGCCATTTTTTTTTTTTACCGATTTCTCTCTTAAAGAAAAAGATATATACTTAAAAATTTATGCAAATGTATAGATATCTAGACATATGTGCCTAGACAACAATAAGTTTTTCCCTAACCAAAATCTGAATACACAATTAATCACCCGTAATCAATGAAAGATAGTTAGATACTTGAATTGAACTAATCACTATGCAAACAAAGTATTTTTTTAAGAAGAAGAAAAATTGAAAGATGATGAGAGTAACATAAAACCTTAAGCCGGAAGAACGGCTCTTAGATATGCCATTGATAGNTTAATCCAGCTGAGAGCTTCCTTTATCCCGATTGCCTCTGCAAGCTCTGGATCCACTCGACCTTGTCTGCAACTCGAAACAGCCTCTACTAGCTTCCCAATTGAAAGTTAAACACTAATTTAAGAGAGAATTATTATAGTTTTGCGACAATGTTAAATGTTACTGGTGCTTATCATACCAAGGCAGCCATCGAATTTATTGCTAGCTCGGTTGAAAAAGTTTTTGCCATGATAGTACTAACGACTCTGAGCCTGTTTGGCCTGCCTTAAAATAAGTCTTTTTAGACTTATTTTCGGGTAAAAATTTCATATTTTGATAAATGTTTTTTATACAAGTATTTAATGTATATTTGAGATTCTATAAGTTGCAAAAAAAAGTCAACTTTTTTCAGAAAAAAGTTAGGAATCTCTAACTTTGTCTTAAAATAAGTTGACTTATTCTGGAAAAAAGTTCCCCCAAACACCCCCTCTCTCTCTTATTTATTTGAGGTTTAATTTTTTAGCACCATTTTTAGGAGTTTTGACTGTATAGTTAAATTTATTATTTTTAAATTTATCTTTTTTTTGAATAAAAATATTAAATTAAAACTTTTATTCATAAAAAATATTTTAAAAATAATGTCAAAATATCAAACAAACTGAAGCAGTATTAAACAACATTATAAATCTATTATAAATCTATTATGAGACAGTCCATGCAAGCAGGAGAGTCCCATCTATTATAAATCTGAAGCTTGAGGGAGCCAATTCAGCCTCCACTATGAGCATGTGGACCAGTTTATGTTTGCAGGAGTTTCGCAGATGGAGGAGTACACTGGAGCGTGAGATTAATCTTGAAGACAAAGGAAATATATTCTGTAATAATTATGTCTGTAATAAATAAAAGTGTTTTGTAATTATTTGTGATAAAATATCATTACACGTGTCATGTTTATATTGACTTGTAAGATTTCTCCTTATCTAGTTGTCTCCTCTAAGACTACTATAAATAGGGATCATTTATAATGGTTTAAGGCATCCTAGTCTTAGTCATTATCTTTTAAGTAATAAACTTGTTTCTTTTCCTCTTTCAGTAATTGTGTTCCATCCTTTTCAGTATTATATTATGTGTTATATCTTATTCTACTTGTAATCTCCTTAGTGATTGTACCTCTATTAGTTAGTTGTAAATTTGGTATCAGAGCCATGGAAGCTTAAGCCCACTTCCCTTATTCCTCCTGACGACCCGACGGTGCTAAGGTACCTTACACTTGGTCTAAAGAGAGTATGCCCTGTGGTTGCCCTGTTAGGGATCCTCCACACCAGAAATATGGCGACTAAAAACATACTACTAAATGGTTGTGATAATCTTGGATTGTGGCTCTTGTGGCTGTTATGATGGAGCAGCTTTGGGTATATGCTCAGATTATCATAATGATTTCATGCTTGTTTGGACGCTTTGTGTGTTTGTAAGACACCTTACCACCAACGAAAAATCTTGAGGAATAAGGACTCACAACTTCATGGCTAATCCTCATAATCTTACTCATTCTCCTTCATTTTCATCTTCCCAAAATTCTTTTAGTTCCTCAAAATCAAAAAATAATGATTTTCTTTATGCTGTTGATTATCATCGTGAATATAGTAAAATTCCAATTACTAAACTTCCTTTACTTAACCCATATCGAACTTTCACCAAAAGACACAATCTTGTCTCCCGAGTTGTTAAACATGTTCTCTCGTCAAACAAGATGCCAGAAGCTAAAGAGGTGGTCTTAGCATCAAGGTTGGAACGAGTTCCTATTTCTTCCACTGAAGCAGAACAGATAATTCCCATTCAGATAGGTGATTCCTTACCACACCAATGACGTGCTCAAGGATATTCTCATAATCATTTTCATGCGGTAAGAATGACTTTAACTATGCATGGAAGAAAAGGATTACCAGTAGTAGCAAGGATGTCACTATTCGATACACGTTTTCAGTAATTTTCCCATGCATGTATTTCTACAGTCCAAACTACACTTAATGCTGATACAATTTTCGTAACCCTGTTTCCAAACTTCAACTTAAGGCTTTATGATCCCATCATCTATAAAAATCTCAAAGTTTAGCTTCAGATGTAAAAACACCTCAAGTAGCAGGAACTTATATAGTCACTCTCTACTATCAAATGTCGTATCAAATTCAAAATCATTCATTTGATCTCAGTTTTCCTAGAGATTCAGATGAAGCACTATTTTTGGAGATTGATGCTCAGTCCAACTCATCATGCATTCATGTCCTAAAGCAGATTCCTAAAGAAGAGCTCATCAAACTCCTTCAAGAGTCATGGGTGACCCATTATGAAAAAATCCAAAGAGATAATCAGCCCATCCATTCAACGAAATCATCCTTCTTTAGAAAGAAAGATGAGGTTGTAGAAATTGTTTTTAAAAAGGATGACTCTTCATCATCCTTTAACACATATATTTTCTCTTCAGAAATAAATATGATAGAGGAAACTCCAATAAACGTTCTCATATATTCTTTCGACTCTAGTGGTAAACCCATCTATGAATTTAGTGAAAATGGACATATCTTTTGGGGCATATGCAACTGTGAAGCTTGCCTCGAAGATCAATGGGATGACGATGATGATTATGCAAAAGGGAGAAAGAATAAAAGGAAGTCTATGCATAAAAAGTTTCAAGAACAATATGAAAAGGGAAATCCAGAAGTTGCCCTTCTTGGAGAAGCATCGGGTAAATTTGATTATTATTGTTAGGAATATATTCATTTGATGATGTATAAAATATTAGAACAGGATTTAGCATTGTTATTTGTAATAAGTCTTTCTAGTGTCTGAATTTTATAATTAGAGTCTAGTTAGTCAATATTCTTGTACTTATAAGATTTTCTGTAGAAAGTAAAACCAGAATCTAGATGGAGATTAGAGTTTGGGAGGTGATCAAAGTCTATAGACTATCGGAGTCTACAATATGTCAGAGTCTACAAATGATCAGAGTCTATAGTCTGGCAGAGTCTAAAGATTTCAGAGTCTATGAAGTCAAAGCTGAATGTGGAAGATGATTACAGAAAAGGGAAGTCTTCGAAGATAAAGCCAAAAATATTGCAGATATGCTATGGGAAGGAAGGAGAATTACAGAAGGAAACTGTCAGCTAATAATTAGGAATTATATTCCTATTATAATTTGATTTTCTGTTATTAGTTGATTATCAACTCTCTATATAAATACTCTATGTAACCTTATTAAAAAGTGAGGAATAAGTCAAAGTTTTTGAGAGCATAGAGATAGAGAGAGTTGTTATGAGAAACACAGAGAAGCTGCTAGGGTTTGTGTATACCTTAGGAGAGTTTGTCTTTACACATCAATAATACAAACAGTTTTCATTCATATCTTTGTGTTTAATCTTTGTTCTATATTCAAGTCTTTAATTCATACTGAGTGATTTTAATCAGGCATAAAAAGCACACAAGTATTCAACCCCCCCTTCTACTTGTGCAACTGGGAAAACAATTGGTATTAGAGCCTAACGTTTAAAATCGATCAAAGATGTCTGGAAATAAAGATGACAATTCTAAAATTCATATGCTTAAGAGAAACGATTACATCCACTGGAAGGTTAAGATGTTGCACCATCTCGAAGCTACAGACCTTGACTATCTTGAAAGGATTCATGAAGGACCATATGTGCCCTTAAAGCTTGTGCCTCAAATCATTGAAGAAGGTAAAGTAACTGAAGAACACTTCATTGAAAAGCCAAAGGCTGAATGGACAAAAGAGGACAAGAAGGATGTCCTTAAAGAGGTAAAGGTCAAAAATANCCTGACTATCTTGACAGGATTAATGAAGGACCCTTTGTGCCCTTAAAAATTGTGCCTCAAATCAATGAGGAAGGTAAAGTAACTGAAGAACACTTCATTGAAAAGCCAAAGGCTGAATGGACAAAAGAGGACAAGAAGGATGTCCTTAAAGAGGTAAAGGTCAAAAATATTCTCTTTAACAGTTTGGATTCTGTTCTTACAAACTGTGTTATATCATGCAAAACTGTTAAGGAGGTGTGGACAAAACTTGAAGTGCAATGTCAAGGGAATAAAGCTGTCAAGAAGAATGCCAGGTCTTTGCTAATTCAGGAGTATGAGTATTTTGAAGCTAAATCTGGAGAATCTATTACTGAGATGTATGATAGATTTACAAAACTCTTGAATGAGATGGCTATACTTGGTAAGGTTTATGATTCTGAAGATACAAATACCAAGTTTCTGAGAGCACTTCCTGAAGTATGNACTGAGATGTATGATAGGTTTACAAAACTCTTGAATGAGATGGCTATACTTGGTAAGGTTTATGATTCTGAAGATACAAATACCAAGTTTCTGAGAGCACTTCCTGAAGTATGGGACAACAAAACAACAGCCATAAGGGAAGCTAGAGATTTGGATGAACTAACTCTAGAAGAATTGTATGGCAGACTCAAGACATATGATTT
>QRFB01004774.1:0-30948 GCA_008931105.1 Oenanthe javanica | reverse complement strand
AGACTCAAGACATATGATTTGGAGATGCAACAGAGGAAGAATAAGAAATTTGTAAAGACAAAATATGTGGCACTCTTAATGGAGTCTGAGAAATAATAATAGGAACAACCCACAGAAGCTAGAATCAAGGATTCAAGGAAGAAGGGTAAGGCTATTGAGGAGTCAGAGTCTACTGACACAGACTCTGATTCTGATGAAGAGATTGACCTAAGTCAAATGATGGCTATGTTTGCAAAAAATTTCAAAAGAATGAAATTTAACAAAAGAACTGGAAAATTTAGCAAGAGGCCATCATTCAAGAAGGAAGATGAGAAGGTTGAGAAGAGGAAGAGCACTATAATCAAACTTGACAAAGAAAAGGTCAAGTGTTTCAACTATAGAATGTTGGGGCACTTTGCTAGTGAATGCAGAAAGTTAAAAAGTCAAGGAAAATGGAAAACACTTCTATCAACATGAAAGGATTGGGCAGATTCAAGCTCAGAGGATGAAATTGATTATGAAAATTTAGCACTGATGGCATCCTCCTCAAGAAAATCACAATCTCTCAAAGAACCCTCATCTCCTAAAACTCAGGTATCAATCTTCACTCCTGAATCCTTACTTAATTTAAACTCTGATGGTATACAAATTATGCAAAGTGAGGTTAATAAAATAATGATAAAATGTAGATCTCCCACTAGTGAAAGTGAAAGGTTAGGAGAAGAAAATTTAACCTTGATAAACAGGAATGATCATCTAGAGTCTGAGTTAAAATTAATGGAACAAATGAAAAAGGATTCTGAGAAATATAGTCACAATTACACTGAAATTTTGAAAGCCTTTGACTATGTTAAGAAAGAACTAGAGGAAGAAAGACTTAAGGTCAGAGTCTGGACAGACTCTAAAAGAAAAGTTCAAGAAATTCTTAATAATCAACATGTGTGTCAAACTGCTGGTCTAGGCTATGACAAGAGTCAAGGAAAAATACCTATTGTTGAGAATGATAACATTGATGAAGCTAGTCAAATTAATAAGACTAAAGACAAAGGTACCTTTATCTCTATTAAGTTTATAACTTCTAAATTAAAGAATGATTTACCTAAAGAAATCACAAACTCATTTGTCAATTTTCCCTCTGTTGTTGATAAAAAGACAGACGAACCATGATCAAATAAGTCTAAGAAAAATATTAACATAGGGTACTTGTCTAACTCTAAGTTAAAGGAAAGGCTAAAAAACTTATCAGAGTCTACCAAAACTAGGAGAAATATGAATGGTAAGGAAGGCATAAACAAGGCCAATAACTATCAAAAGGATCTTAATGCTCCTAGAAAGAAGTGTTACAGATGTGGCAACCACAATCATTTAGCTCTAGACTGTAAAGCAAAAATTGAGAAGAAATCAGAGTTTATTCATTCATAGACTCTGAAAAGTCACTACATTCCACAGAAACCTTGTTATCACTGTGGTAGCATATTTCATTCTATTTATATGTATAGAGACTATCATGATTTGTATTACAACTTTTTTGAGCTAAAATCTTCAATTGATAAAAATTGGTATGACATTGTCGAGATTCCAGTAGAGTCTAAAGTAACAAAGGAGACAGGTAAAACAAAAGTGAAGAATTCTAAACCTGTTTCACCCAAATTAGTAGAAAAGGATCCAAAACTGTTTGGATCCCCAAAACATCTAACTAGTTGTTTTATGTATGCAGGGAACTAGGGAAAAGAAAGTAACCCTAATCCTGGACAGTGGATACGGACTTTGAGGAGATGGTTGGCCCAGAAGTATCCTTTGGAGATGGCAACAAAGGACAAATACTGGGATATGGCAAGATTGTACTTGAAAATGTCATCATTGAAGAAGTAGCTCTAGTTGATGGCTTAAAACAAAACCTAATCAGCATTAGTCAAATTGGAGATAAAGGTTACCATACTGGCTTTTACAACAAAGAGTGTCTTGTAACTCACAAAGAAACATGCACTTTGGTTTTTAAAGGGCACAGACATGGTAACATTTATGAAGCCGACTTGGAGGATTGCATTTAAAATGAAGTCACATGTTTATATAGCAAGGCCTCAACTGAAGAAAGCTGGAAATGATACAAGAAACTGTCACACATCAACTTCAAAACACTCAACAAGTTGGTTAAACAGAATCTTGTGAGAGAATTACCACAAGTTGATTTTGTGCAAGATGGACTTTGTGAAACATGTTAACTTGGAAAACAAAAGAAAATATCTTTCAAGAGCAAGACAATAAACACAATTTCTAAACCCTTTTATTTATTACATCTTGATTTATTTGGTCCAGTAAATGTGATGTCAATTAACAAAAAGAAATATGCTCTTGTCATTGTAGATGATTTTACAAGATTCACATGGGTATTCTTTCTACATTCAAAGGATGAATCTTCACAACACATAGTAGACCATATCACTTTTCTGGAAACAAAATTAAAGAAAACAGTTAGATTTTTAAGAAGTGACAATGGTACTGAATTCAAGAATGCAACCATTGAGGAATACTGTGCATTAAAGGGAATTACTCAACAATTTTCTGCACCAGGAACATCCCAATAAAATGGAGTTATGGGGAGAAAGAATAGAACACTCATAGAAGCTACCAGAACAATGTTGGTAGAGTCTAAACTACCAGTATATTTTTGGGCTGAAACAGTAAGTACAACATGTTTCACTCAAAATTGTACATTGATTAATATGCATGGAATGAGATGGTAAAGAACAAGAAGCCAAATGTGAAGCATTTTCACATATTTGGATGCAAGAGTTTTGTACTAAAAGTACATCCAGAAAATCTAAGCAAATTTGAAACCAAGGCTGATGAATCAATTTTTCTTGGATATGCATCAACACAAAGGCATTCAGAGTATTTAATCTCAGAACCAGAATTGTTATGGAATCTATTCATGTTGCATTTGATTACAAAAAGATTATAGGATTGCAGGATGAATCAGAGTCTACAACATTGGAATTTGAAAATTTGAAAAGTTCTAAGATAGACGAAGATGACGAGGATGAAGAGATTCAAATAACTCCTGAAACAACACAGAATCCTGCACACTCTGAGGGGGAGCCAGAAAATTCAACTTCAAATAATTCAAAGTCTAACAGTTCAGAGTCTACCCAGAAAGAGTCTAGACAAACATAATCAAGTTTTTCAGAGTCTAACTCTTCAGGGTCTGGATCAGGAAACTCTGAATTCTTCTCAGAGACAAACAATTCAGGAGGTGCCTCTTCATTTGAATTTCACTTTCACTTAGGAAATGCCAGTGATTTTGGGGGAGCTTTAAGTTCAAGAATCAATCTTCCACCAGCTAGAAAATGGAGAAGGGATCACACTCCTGATTTGATAATTGGGGGATCTTGAGAGTGATATACAAACTAGAGTAGCCACTCAAAATGAATGTCTTTATAGTTGTTTTCTATCAAAGAATGAACCTAAGAAAGTTGAGGAATCATTACAAGACCCTGATTGGATTATTGCAATGCAAGAAGAATTGAATGAATTTGAGAGAAATAAAGTGTGGAAACTTGTACCAAGACCAAGAGATAGATCAATTGTTGGAGCCAAATGGGTATTCAGAAACAAGCTTGATGAAAATGGGACTGTGATTAGAAACAAATAAAGGCTAGTTATAAAAGGATACTCTCAGGAGGAATGAATTTATTATGATGAAACTTTTACACCAATAACAAGATTGGAAGCTATCAAAATGTTTCCTGCATTTGCAGCCCATTCAAAATTCAAGGTGTATCAAATGGATGTAAAAAGTGCCTTCTTGAATGGGAAGTTGGAAGAAGCAGTCTATGTGGAGAAACCACCAGGATTTGTTGATCCAAAGTTTCCTGATCATGTTTACAAGTTAGACAAGGTACTATATGGATTGAATCAAGCACCAAGAGCATGGTATGAAACTCTATCAAAATTTCTTCTTGAAAATGGATTCATTAGAGGTACCATAGACAAAACTCTTTTTGTTAGAAAACAAAAATGTGATATTTTGTTTGTTCAAATTTATGTTGATGATATTATCTTTAATTATACAAATGAAAAACTCTATGAAAAGTTTAGCAAGTTAATATAGTCAAATTATAAAATGAGCATGGTGGGAGAATTAAACTTCTTTTTGGGACTTCAAGTTAAACAGAATGATGATGGAATTTTCATTAATCAATCAAAGTATGTAAAATAACTATTGAAGAAGTTTGATATGCAAGACAGTGCAACTGCTAAAACTCCCATGTCAACTGCGACTCTGACTCAAAGGGTAAGAAAGTTGACAACACTAACTATAGAGGTATGATTGGCTCATTGTTATATTTAACTTCTAGTATACCAGATATAATGTTTGCAACCTGTCTGTGTGCTAGATTTCAAGCTAACCCTAGAGAATCACATTTAATAATTGTAAAAAGAATTTTTAGATATCTCAAAGGTGCACAGACTCTGGGACTTTGGTATCCCAGAGAGTCTGATTTTTCACTAATTAGCTATTCAGACTCTGACTATGTAGGATGCAAAGTGGATAGGAAATTGACAACAGGTCAATGTCAATTTCTTGGCAACAGGTTAATTTATTGGTTTAGCAAGAAACAACAAACAATTTCAACCTCAACTGCTGAGGATGAATACATAGCAGTTGGAAGTTGCTGTGCTCAAATTCTGTGGATGAGAAAATAGTTACTTGATTATGGACTAACATTCTCAAATATTCCTATGTATTGTGACAATACTAGTGCTATTAAAATTGCACAAAATCCAGTCCAATATTCCAGAACAAAGCACATTAATGTCATGTATCATTTTATAAGAGAACATGTTAAAAATGGTACTGTGACACTTTATTATGTTCTAACTGAAAGATAGATTGCAGACATATTAACCAAACCACTTGATGAATCTACCTTTCTCATACTGGTAGGTGAGTTAAGTATGTTAAATATATAAGTGTTCTATCATAAAAGAAGTAAGATATGTACTATAATTATAGTCCCTGATTTCTCAAACTATGATTTATTCTTACAAAATTATTGAGGTACTGTATCTTGACAGAGTCTAACTCCTAGACTATGACAATTCTGTAGACTCTGACGAGTCTTTAGACTCTGACGATTCTGTAGACTCTGAGAATGTTATAAGCGCCTAGACTCTGAAACGGTTAACATTCGCGCATATAGACTATGATTATGTTTAAACTGTTCAAATGACTTGAAATCGGCAGTAACAGTTACTTTTGACTAGTGACAGGCTATAGACTCATGTGTATTGTATGCAATTTCAACAAAATATAAATTTTCATACAATTTACTCACTTGTTTACTGCATTTTTTTCTCTAAGGCAAAAATACTCACAGAGCTGTTCATGAACCCTAGCTAATTTCTTCAAGCATTTTCATCACTCTCAACTCAATATTTTCAATGGTTGCCATCTCAACTGTTATGAGGGGTCCCAAAGCAATTGCATTCACATTTAGGGATTTTGAATTCATGACCACAAATCATGTTGCAGCCCTAGGTGAAAAGAAAGGGGTAGATGCTAACTACTATTCTGTGATGGACTTATTGGAACAAAGTGAACTAAGTTATATTCTCAAGGTATCACCTGTCATTCACATGTATGCTGTGTCTAAGGCATGGAGATCGGCTAAAGTAGTTGATCCTTCTCAGGATCAACCATGTAAGATTATGTTCACTTTTGGCTATACTACATTTGATGTTATTGCTGATGTGCTAAATTCAGTGTTTAAGTTGCCTATTAAACAACGTTTTGATGAACCTATTTCTGATTCAGATATTAAGAGCATGTTTAAATCACTAGGTTATTCTGCTAGTTTAAAAAACATGAGTAAGTTAGCTAGGCCATATTTGAGAAAAGAATGGTCCTTTTCTTTAAATCAACTTGCTAAGTGTTTTACTGGTAAATGTAGTGACTTTGATGCTATTACTGCCATTACTTACCAAATTGGCCATAGTCCCTTATTTGATAAGGTGATCAACATTGGTGATATGTTGCTCACTTAAATAGGAGCAAAATTAAATAATGTGCAAAAGAGGAGGAAGAAAGTCTACCATCATAGATTTCTTATGATTCTCCTCAACCACTTCATTCCTGACATGTCAACTAGGTTAGCAGATGATTGTAGTGTTCAGGCTTATAGGCAACAAAGAAGGATATTCTCCAACATCAAGAGAACTGATGATAAAAAGAAGAGTCTACCTGCCATGACTTATCCACAGGTAATGCAGGTAAAACTTTCTAACTACAAACCTTNCAGGTAAAACTCTCATCCTACAAACCTTCTATCTATAATGCTTCATTTTTTGGTGGTGAAATGGTGCAGGAACAAGTAATGGAGAACCCTCCTGCACCTACCCAATTAAACAATCCCCTTAAAATAAACAATCTTCAAAACCAAAATTCAAAAAGAAAGCGACATCTGGTGTCTCTCAACAGGCACCAGTTGTAAAGAATAGAAGATTGGTACAATCAAGGCTTTTTGAAGGACTCTCTTTGCTAAAAGAGGGTCATGAAACACCTAATTCTAACCTTCAATCGAAGTCTGTAGACTCTTAAAAGGCTACAGACTCTGATAAACCTAGGGAAGCACCCCAGGATTCTCAAATTGGGTCTCTTGAGAAATCTTTTGTTCAAAAATACAAGAGGTTGATGAATGCTTATTATGCACACACACAAGCCTATTATTGTTACTAATCCTATTTTGCAGGAAATAAATGCTCCCAAGGCTCCTGCAGAGCCAAACTCAAAAAGCAAGAAAACTCCTTAAATAGAGTCTAATATTGTGTCAGAGTCTAGACTGCCTTTAGACTCTGATTATGAGACATTTTGGGAAGGATTTCCATTGGATGCAGCCTCATGTCTCATTGATGAAATCATTACTCCACATGATGAGGTACTGCTTTTTCTAAATCTTTTGGTGGAGTCACTAGAAGATCCTCAACTCTACAAGACACAGCAACAAGTCTTGGATCTTCTCAAAACCTATGTAGCCCTAAGGAAGAGAATGAAGATGGAGCTACAAATGTCTGCACAAGATGCTGTCACAAATCTATATAGCTACCTTTTCAACACTTCATTACAAGACAAAGTAACTGGGCTCATAGAAGGCAGGACTAATGAAGTTCTTGAAGCACTTATTGTGCCAAACTCTGAAAAGCAAAACACAAAGAAGCTTAAAATGCTTAAGGTCCACAAAAGGAGAGAAATAGAGTCTGTTACTGAGTTAGAAACTGAGATTGAGCAAACAGTTTTTGACTATGAAGCAATTTGGGATAAAGGAATTACCTACAGGACAACTATTGATTAGATTTCAACTATTTAGCCTATTCCAAGGAAGGTGGTTGATTTTCTTATCCATAATGTGGGAAAGGTGGCCAACAAATATATTTATCCAACCTATCAGAGTAGATTGAATCAAATAAAGGGCTCATACTATCAGAAGATTGCAAGGGAACTGCAGGATTCCTTTCACATGACTCATGCCTAGGCCATCAATGCAATCCATGCAAGGACTTTTCTAAATAACAACTTGGATGCATTAACAATGGTAGAACCATAAGAGGTAGAAGGTATTGCAAGGAAGTTGGAGGATGGGACTAGTGCACCAGCGGTGGCTAGTGAGAAAAATGCTCAGTCTGCCTGACCCACACAAGAACCACCTAGTCAGAGGTTGGGTGATAGTGGGGCGGGGAACATGTTTTTAGGCCCTCCTTGGCAACTCTCAAATATTTTATTGGGAACCCCAGTAATATGGGAGAACAGACTCTTATGGATGTTCATGAAGAAATTCTACACTTTATTCTATCATAGTCTATCCACCTTGAGGGGATGTCTCAAGCACCAACAGTTAAAGATGGTGACACTAAGACTCTGGCTTCTAATGAAGTCATACTGAAGCAGTCAGAGTCTAGAGTAGACCATGAGACTGGAATACTGTAGCCAACAGACTCTGGAAAGAAAGAAAAAGCTTGTAAGGGTTCAAGGTCTGTTGCTGCTCACCCCTTGGTGGAAACCCCTAGCCTTCAAACATTTGAAGGGGTTCCCCTCCATAAAGGTGGTTCAGGTATTGAGGCAACTATTATTTCTCTCACCTCCTATTCTGTAGGACTTTTGAGTGCACCTATCCAAATGAGTGAAAAAATAAATGAGAGGCTGGTACTGGTCCAGGCAAAATGAGAGGTGGATAAGGTTGTAGAGAGCCTGAGTGAGAAAGAGAGAGTGGGTGGCCAACCCCACTGTGAGGATGAGAGATTAGGGTATCCAGAACCTAGCTTCACTTATTGGGATCAAGATTTTCCTAAGAGTTGGTCTAATGAGTTGGGGTAGGGGATGGATGAAAATTCTTTTCTTTTAATAATACAGATTGGGAAAAAAAGGAGGCTCTAGCTGCACAAAAGTCATTCACATAGATACCACAACATCATTTGGTGGATTCTCTAGCAAGAAGAGCAGAAAGAGTCATGGAGGCTTTGCTGGATCCAATTATCATTCCAACTGAGACTGCAAAATTGAAGTAAGAAGAACCATTGTTGATCATGCCTATAAGGGCTAGGCTTCCAGAGTCTACAGACTCTGATCACTCTAAGGAGAAGTCAGGGTCTATTGTCCCTTTTGCAGTTTCAGAGTCTACACCTCCACCAGAGTCTACACCTCCAATTACCAAGATTGAGCCTGTTGATGAGGATTGCACTTCTGAGGATGATAGACCAATTAATCTATCTTTTGTTTATTTTGATCAAGTATTTCCTCAGTCTTGGGAGTCTGCAAAACAAAAGGGCATAGATGATAATGTAACCTTTGAATGCATTTTGGGTATTCATCAGTCTGAAAGACTTAAGGCCTTTCATAAAAAATCTTTTCTATAAGAACATGGTCACTATCCTGGTGAATCAGATCAAACAATTTATATAGATGTTCAGATTGAGACATAGAATGTTGCTGCCCAATTGGCTAGTATGGTGAAGGATATATCTCATATTCAAACCAAACTTACTGGTGTTGATAATACTACTTCTCTGCTCAAGACTCAATTTGATAGAATTTATTCCCTTCAATTAACCAAAGAGGTATCTTTCAAGGATGTTATTGAGGATATCACTGCAAATCAATCCCAACTTCAAACCACAGTCTCTGCTTTAACTACCAAGGTTGATTCAGTAATTGCTGCACATGCCAATATCTCCACAGTACTTGAACAAATTATGTTGGCTGTCACTAGTAGTGATGATGTCAAAAAGGGGGAGAAGAAAGGTGATTCCTCCAGGAGAAATAGGATGATGTATCCAAGGATGATAAAAAGGGAATTAAAAGGATGAGAGATTGTGATAAATATGGTGATAGTTCTCATGGTCCTAGAGGTCCTGGTAGTGTACCACTCAAACATTTTGGAGTGGCTATATTATCAAAATCTCAAACATATCAGTCAGGGACTGGACATGAGAAGTCAAAGTCTAAGCCAGACTCTAATAAGAAAAAGAAGAAGTCAGACTATGAGGCCAAAGAACTTACTTACTAACAATGTAGTCAATCCAATCTGCAATGAGAGCAAAAAAGAAGACATGACTTGGAGGCTTTGAAGAATCAGATATTGATAGAACATCAACTCTATCCAGAGATCCTCAATCCTTAAAAAATAGGTAATTTGAAAAGATCACACAAAAGCACTTAAACAAAGTGGTGTCTTCTCAAATTGTTTATAATGTTTTTGAAAGAAAGATGTCAGAAGGTACAGAGAAAGTAAAAAATAAGATGCTTGTGTACTTCATGGAAGGAGGATCTGTTAGATGGATAATTCAATCAAATTTCATCTTTTTCAAATAGGCTGAGGAATTGCAGTATATTAGATTTCTCCTACAAATAACTTATGAAGTAAATAAAAGCAAAGAGGTTGTCACTTACAAATGGTTCAAAGAGATTGGCAGGAAGCTGACTCTGCACAGACAAGCAAATTGATAGATGGGCAAATTTTCTTTAAAATATGTTGGTGCTGAAGGAAATGATCAAGTCATGCCAGTATAAGAAAAACAAATTAAATTTCCAGAGGGTGTAGGTCATTACTTTGGATTTTAACCTATGAGTGGGAAAGTTAGTTTTCTAATGTTGAAGGATTTGAAGGAACAAGAAATCAGTGTAAATGATCTGAGAGTAGCTTATTGTCAAATCGAATGTTCAAATGAAGAAATGAAGAAATTAAAGAAGTATATGGGTGAAGCTCTTGCTATTGTGGAGGAAAATATGCTGAATTCATTTTTGAAGAATAATTCAGCTTTTGAGAAGATTAAATGAAAAGTAATTCTTTTTCCGTAGACAATTTTATTGTTCTAGAGTAATTATTTTATTCTTTAGTTTTGACATCATCAAACATTGATTTATGCTTAATTTTTATAAAGCATAAATAGGTAGAGATTGTTAGAAATACATTCATCTGATGATATACAAAATACTAGAACATGGTTTAGCATAGTTATTTGTAATAAGTCTTTCTAGTCTCTGAATTTTATAATCAGAGTCTAGTTAGTCAACATTCTTATACTTAGAAGATTTTCTGTAGAAAGTGAAACCAGAGTCTAGATGGAGATCAGAGTTTGGGAGGTGATTAGAGTCTACAGACTATTGGAGTCTATAATCTGTCAGAGTCTACAAATGATCAGAGTCTATAGTCTATCAGAGTCTATAGTCTGGCAGAGTCTGAAGATTTCAGAGCCTATAAAGTCAAAGCTGAATGTGGAAGATGATTACATAAAAGGGAAGTCTTCGAAGATAAATCCAAAAATATTGTTGATATGTTATGGGAAGGAAGGAGAATTGCAGAAGGAAACTATCAGCTAATAATTAGAAATTATATTCCTATTATAATTTGATATTCAGTTATTAGTTGACAGGCAACTCATTATATAAACACTCTATGTAACCTAATTAAAAAGTGAGGAGTAAGTCAAAGTTTTTGAGAGCATAGAGATAGAAAGAGTTGCTATGAGAAACACAGAGAAGCTGCTAGGGTTTGTGTATACCTTAGGAGAGTTTGTATTTACACATCAATAATACAAACAGTTTTCATTCATATCTTTCTGTTTAATATTTGTTATATATTCAAGTCTTTAATTTATACTGAGTGATTTTAATCAGGCACAAAAAAACACAAGTATTCAACCCCCCTTCTACTTGTGTAACTGGGAAAACAAATATGTCCTTTATTCTGAAAGAACACAAGAATGTAATATGATGCAGCCAGCATCATATGAAGACGATTTTTCACCATTTGATTTCGAGAATGACAAGACATCCCACATATGGAAAATCAAAAGTCCAACTATAAAGAATCCAAATGGGTCAAGCAAACAGATTCCTCTAGCTGAAGCTACCCTAAATTGGCAAATGCGGTGGCATAAAATAAAATCTTAAAATAAATAATGGTGAATCACCAGGCAATGGAAAAAAGGCTTGATCATGGTTTCTCATCAATCTCGAACACCACGATTCAACTCTAGAACAGGATTCACACCCTGCATGATGAACTTATGCAGTTGGCCTCAACCGTATCTTTCAACTCACCTGTTCTAGCTGAGAAAGAAGCTGACATAAAAGCCTTAAAAGTCCAACTTCATTATATTCAAACTCAGAAGCCATATACTGGTTATTATGATGCCCCATCTTTCTCTTCATATTTTCCACCTCTACCTACTTATTCACAACCTCTATCCACTTTCTCTCCATATGATCATAATTCATTCAACATTGCATCTTTCTTACCAATAAAGCAACACGATGCACCACAGTCATTAAAGAGAAAACCAGAAAAATCACTAACAAAAGAGTCTTCTACTAGAGAATCTCATCAGTCACCTTCTCAGTTAATGATGGAAAATCCAATATCATTTTTACTAACAAAGCTGGCGGCTCAATCTCAGTCAAGGAAAAAGCAGATGACTTTATAGCAAACTTGTGAAGAAGACTCTGATAATGATAGCATGTCTCTTAAAATTCTCATGGTTGACCCACCTGCGGATGAACCAACTATAAAAGATGAAGAAAACTTTACTCAAGGCTATCCAGACTTTGAATAACCAAGAACATTTCAAAATGACCCTTCAAAACGTTTTTAATTTGACAACATTTCTCCATCAAATTGGCGAAACAGAATCTATGAAATGCATGCTTGGTGCACAGCTGAATTACTTCATCCAGGAGCTTTTATGCCTTCAGTAGCAGATAAATTTGTGGCAAAATTTCATGGAAGATTAAGACAATGGTGGATTGCACTTGGAACTTATAGACAAATGATTGTTAAGGAAAGCCTAAATATAGATGCTTTGATTATGCATGTCCACAATGAGTTTCTTGGAGCATGGGATCATTATACAACTCAAGTTCGGGAAGAATACTTGAGTATGAGATGTTGTTCATATAAAAGAAAAGATTTGAAAACTCACTATGAAAGAATGTCCAAGAGATTCTATGCTATAAACGGTATTGATGACGTCTACTTAAAACAGACATTCCTAAATTCTCTTCCAGAGCCGGTAGGAAATGAGACATCCAGACTTCTTTAGCTCAAGAATCTTCCTATTAACAGTACTTCTCTCAGAGACTTATATCAAAATGTGTTGCTCGCCCTAGAGAAATTATGGAACGAGAAGATATTTCTCAAGCAAATCGAGGAGCAAAGTAAAAATCTCGGATCAACCTGTGATCGTAATGAACTCCAAATCAAATATGGGAAAGACAACTCTTGTAGATGTCAAAAAAAGAATAATAAACTTTCTAAATACCGCAAGAAGGAGGGAAGAATTATTTTTCCAAAAAGAAGTGGAAATTCCTCAGAAAAAAGAAAGAAAATACAAAATCCTCGAGGTGTTATGTGTGCAGAAAGAAAGGACATTTTGCTAAAGAATGTCCCAACAAGGAGAATAGCCTTGCTAAAGAAAGAAAGGCTTTGCTTAATAATCATATGTCTATAAGTTCCAAGTGCAATCCACCACTGTCTTAATCTTTCATGAAATTTTACCACAAATTTATCTGCTACTAAAGGCATAGAAGCTTCTGGCTGAAGTAATTCAGCTATGAACCAAGCATGCATTTCATAGATTCTGTCTCGCCAATTTGAAAGAGAAATGCTGTCAAATGAAAAACCTTTTGAAGGGTTATCTTGAAATGTGATTAGTTGTTCAATGTCTGGATAACCTTGAGTAAATTTTTCTTTATCTTCTACTGTTGGTTCATCCGTAGGTGCAACCATGAGAATTTCAAGAGACATGCTATCATTATCAGAGTCTTCTTCACAAGTTTACCTTAAAGGCATCTACTTTTTCCGTGACTGATATTGAGCCTCCAGCTTTATTAGTAAAGATGATATTGGATTTTCCATCATTAACTGAGAAGATGACTTATGAGATTCTCTAGTAGGAGACTCTTTTATTGGTGATTTTTATGGTTTTCTCTTTGATGACTGTGGTGTATCGTGCTGCTTTATTGGTAAGAAAGCTACACTTTTGAATGGATTATGATCATATGGAGAGAAAGTGGATAGAGGTTGTCAATAAGAAGGCAGAGATGACAAATATGATGAGAAAGATGGGACATCATAATAACCCATATATGGCTTCTGAGTTTGAATAGAATGAAGTTGGACTTTTAAGGCTTTTAGTTCGGCTTCTTTCTGAGCTAGAACAGGTGAGTTGAAAGATACGGTTGAGGCCAACTGCATAAGTTCATGATGCAGGGTGTCAATCCTGTTCTGGAATTGAATTGTGGTGTTCGAGATTGATGAGAAACCATGATCAAGCCTTTTTTCCATTTCCTGCTGATTCGCCATTATTTGCTTTAAGACTTTGTTTTGTGCCACCGCATTTGCCAATTTGGGGTAGTTTCAGTTGGAGGAATCTGTTTGCTTGACCCATCAGGATTGTTTGTAGTTGGACTTTTGATTTTCCATATGTGGGATGTTCTTTCATGCTCGAAATCTAATGGTGGAAAATCGTCTTCATAGGATGCTGGTTGCATCATATTACATTCTTATGTTCTTTCAGAATGAAGGACATAATAATCAAATTTATTCGATGCTTCTCCAAGAAGGCCAACTTCTGGATATCCCTTTTCATATCGTTCTTGAAGCTTTTTCTACATAGACTTACTTTTATTCTTTCACCCTTTTGCATAATCATCATCGTCATCCCATTGATCTTCGAGGCAAGCTTCACAGTTGCATATGCCCCAAAAGATATGTCCATTTTCACTAAATTCATAGATGCGTTTACCACTAGAGTCGAAAGAATGTATGGGAAAGTTTATGGGAGTTTCCTCTATCATATTTATTTCTGAAGAAAAAATAGATGTGTTAAAGGATGATGAAGAGTCGTCCTTCTTAAAAATAATTTCTATAGCCCCATCCTTTTTCTAAAGAATGATAATTTCGTTGAATAAATGGGCTGATTATCTCTTTGGATTTTCATAATGGGTCACCCATGATTCTGAAAGGAGTTTGACGAACTCTTCTTTAGGAATCTGCTTTGGAACATGAATGCATGATGAGCTGGACTGAGCATCAATCTCCAAAAATAGTGTTTCATCTGAATCTCTAGGCAGACTGAGATCAAATGAATGATTTTAAATCCGATACGCCATTTGATAGTGGAGAGTGGCTATATAAGTTCCTGCTACCTGAGGTGTTCATATTATCTGAAGCTAAACTTTGAGATTGTTGTAGATGAGGTGATCATCAAGCCTTAAGTGGAAGTTTGGAAACAGGGTTACAAAAATTGTACCAGCATTATGTGTAGTTTGGACTGTAGCAATACTTGCATAGGAATACTGTTGAAAACGGGTATCCAATAGTGACGTCCTTGCTACCACTGGTAATCATTTTCTTCCTTGCAGAGTTAAAGCCCTTCTTACCACACCAAAATAAAGATGAGAATATCCTTGAGCACGTCATTGGTCTGGTAGGGAATCACCTATCTGAATGAGAATTATCTGTTCTGCTTCAGTAAAATGAATAAGAACTTGTTCCAACCCTGATGCTAAGACCACCTCTTTAACTTCTGGCATCTTGTTTGACGAGAGAACATGTTTAACAACTTGGGAGACAGGATTGTGTCTTTTGGTGAAAGATCGATATGGGTTAAGTAAAGGAAGTTTAGTAATTGTGATTTTATTATCTTCACAATGATAATCAACAACATAAAGAAAATCATTATTTTTTGATTTTTGAGGAACTAAAAGAATTTCGGGAAGATGAAAAGGAATGAGAATGAGTAAGATTATGAGGATTAGCCATGAAGTTATGAGTCCTTATTCCTCGAGATTTTTCGTTGGTGGTAAGATGTCTTACAAACACACAAAGCTACTAAACAAGCATGAAATCATTATTGTAATATGAGCATATACCCAAAGTCGCACCATCATAACAACCACAAGAGCCATAACCCAAGATTATCACAACCATTTTATATAATATTTTTAGTCGCCAGATTTCTGGTGTGGAGGATCCCTAACAGGGCAACCACATGGCATAATCTTTTTAGACCAAGTGTAAGGTACCTTAGCACCGTCGGGAGGAATAAGGAAAGTGGGTTTAAGCTTCAATGACTCTGATACCAAATTTACAACTAACTAATAGAGGTACAACCACTAAGGAGGTTACAAGTAGAATAAGATAGAAAACATAATATAATACTGAAAAGGATGGAACACGATTACTGAAAGAGAAAAAGCACACAAGTTTATTACTTAAAAGATATTGGCTAAGACTATGATGTCTTAAACCATTACAAATGATCCCTATTTATAGTAGTCTCAGAGGAGACAACTAGATAGATGGAAATCTTATAAGTCAATATAAACATGACACGTGTAATGATATCTTATCACAAATGATCAGATTATCTTTACAGGATTACAAAACACTCTTACAATGACAAGTGTAAAGAATATCTTATCTTGTATGATAAGAATATATCTTTTTCACTTTTATTTTATTTAATACACACCACACACTTTTATTTATTAAAGACATAATGATTACAGAATATATTTCCTTTGTCTTATATGATGGCTTTTAGAACATTAATTTTTCTTATTTAGTTCTTTGTTTATAAGGATTATTCGCTTTTAAGGGCTTTAAACGTTGTTCTTGAGAATGAGTATTAAAACTCATTTCATGATTTTTTTTTTCATCTGTCAATATGTCATAGAGTTTGGGCATTTTACAAGCCATTTTATAAAAACAACTAAAACTAGTTATATAATATATATATATATATATAAACTTTCGATAAATGATTGGTTGTACAAGAGAACGAAGAAATAGCAAAAAGATTTTATTAATGAGAAAAAGAAAGGCATAGCAAAGTAGAATATTTTTGGTAATATTCTATTAAGCTAGAGCAAACACTGCACTTTAAAAGTATAATGCTGGAGATAAGTGTAGATAGGTGAAGAAATAGAATCTATTTTTATCATGATAGCATTCAATATTGGTCAATTTGAATGCCCAAGCTCCTGTATGAATGTATTGGTTTCTTGTAGGTTTCACATTGTGATAGTGCTACATATATGAACTCCTATTTTGGCCTTTTCCGTAATCAAGCATTCACAGTTGAAAATAACGTTGATAAATTGCTATAAATCGGATCATAGTTGCTATGTACTTGACATGTTATTGTTAATGCTTGAGACATTGTGTTGAAAACAGATGTGGTGGTGCTGATCTTGTTTTTTTTTAATTGTCACTTTATTATTTTAATTTTTTTAGGAGTCCTTTGGATCATCCCAGTGATTCATTAAAATAGTTCCGATAAATTCTGGGCTAGATATTGGGGGTGTTTGACTTAGTTTATAAGTAATAAGTTACTTTTTTTTTAAAGTATTTTCATTTTTTTTGAAAATTAATATTTATTTTAGAAATTTAAGATCAAATCTTATTTTCAAATTTGAAAATAAGTTACTTATTTTCAGAAAAAGTACATATATACCAACTTTTTCAGCTTATAAGCTGCTTATAATGGTAGCCAAACGGGGCCATTGTAAGATGAATTAATATGAATTAAATTTACAATTAGTGTACCCAGTGGCAGACCCAAAATTTTTTTCCACTGGGTTCCTTATATAAATATTTAAATTAAAATTTTTGATAATAATTAAAAAAAAGTATGAAATCCATAAAATTAAGAAAGATTTACATGCTAGAGTTGTTCCTTACGTGTTTTCATTTTTTGAAAACGATCTATTACATCATTATTAGTAACTTTAGTAAGAACTTCTTTTTCTATAGCCGAAATAAGAAAATCACTTAAATAATCATCACCAATTCGATTGCGCAAGTCCGACTTCACAAGTTTCATTGTTGAAAAGCACCTCTCTATTGTTGCAGTTCCAACCGGCAAAACCAGTGCAAATTTTAGTAATTGATAGAGTAAAAGATAAGAAAGATGTTTTTTTATTTGTACCATCACTCTAGCAAGATCAGCAATACCATTCAAATGAGCAAATCTTCCATCTTCTTTCACATTATCAATATAGATGACAAGTTCATGCTCAATAGCAGTCCTCTCCATAGAACTAAAATCATTAGGATAAAATTCAACTAACCCCATCAATTGTAATGAGTCAAATGCGCCAAATGAATCACATGGATCCAAAGCAACCATACAAACTAGCAACTCAAAGTTCACCTCATTAAAACGATCATCAAACTCTGCAAGTTGCATATCCACAACAACATTAAAACAGTCAAAAGAATAATAATGTTCATATGTAATTCCTATTTTCTGTCGTCTATTTTTTGGATTAATGTATGGATCCGCCATGTTCAATTTTTCTATACCATGTTTGTCACAAAAAGAAAATATCATCTCTAAAAGAGGAACCCAACCATCAAGTCTAAACTTCTGCAATTGTCGTTTAGTTGATTTCACCATTAAAATAGAATTCAAGATATCTTGATCTTTTCTTTGCAGTGCTTTTGTCAAATAGTCAGTGAGCCCAAAAATCTGCAACATCAAATGCAAATAAAATACAAAATCAAATGATGTAAAATATATTTAAAGACCATTTGTTTGACATTTTTGCACATCTTTTTCACCCTCCTTTTCAACATAGCTAAGCACATCAATAACATCTTGATATAAATCAATCAAACGCATAAGTATTTTGTAATGAGAACTCCAACGTGTGTCTCCAGCTCTAATGAGAGAAAGCTCCTAATTTAATCTACGCCCAGTTTCTCTTTCACCACATCCTATATCTTTCAACAATTTCTCTCTTTGACTATCTCGAATCATATCGGTCCATTTGCAAGAACTACCAACCACATTTATTAAGACTGATATCATGTCAAAGAAATCACCAACAAAAAGTGTTTTTTTGCGATAACAAGAATAACTAACTGAAGCTGGTGAGCAAAACAATGTACATAATATGCCGAGCTATTTTCTCTCATGATTAAGGTTTTTAACTCATTAAACTCACCACGCATATTGCTTGCACCATCGTAACCATGCCCTCTAATATTTTGCAAACTCAAACCAAATTCAACAAGTAAAGAATCAATAGCAGATTTAAGAGTCAAAGAAGATGTCTCTTTCACATGAACAAGACCATCAAATCTTTCTTTAATTGAACCACATGTATCATCAACATATCTAAAAACAACAACCATCTGTTCCTTTTTCGAAACATCACTAGACTCATAAACTAACAAAGCAAAAACACTCTCACCAATTTTTGCAAGAATAGATTTGAGTATTTCTTGTGCCAAACAATGACAAATATCTTTTTGAATCTTAGGAGACACCATTTGATTATTTCCTGGAGCATTTTTTAAGGTAACCTTCTGAACACTTTCATTTTAACTTTGAGTGTATTTTATCATTTCTAAAAAATGACCTCTACACAAAGATTTTCAGACTCATCATGGCCATGAAAAGATAATGCACTATTCAACAAATATCTTGCAGCATCACTGGAAGCATTAATCGAATTCGATACTCATTCTTCATGATATCACTTTGCTTATGAAAAGCAACAACAATAGATTGATGTTGTTTCATTAGAGTGTCACAATTTTTAACTGCCTTAATATGAACACTATCAACATCCCCAATATGAGCTTTAAGTCTCTCCTGTATTTTATTCCAACTACAAAAACCTTCCAATATAAATGCATCACCCCCACATTGTCTTCCAATATGATCATTAAACAAGTAACAAGGTAAACAAAAGAGTTTATCGTCTTTTACATTATACTCTAACCAATCAAATTTTTCATACCATTTAGGATTAAAGCGTCTTGGTTTATCCCCTATCATCTTGTATGGATATTCATACCCTTCTGGTCTAGTAGGACATCTAAGTATGTATGTCCGTCTGATTTCATCTCTTTGATTCAGATGATAATCTAAAATTCTTTTTCTGTCATACGGATCCGAAGAAAGTTCGTTCAAATCAATTATTTTAGGCAAGGAAGGAGTTGGACTAGAATGAAACATATATACATTTTCTCTCGAGAAGTCATTGGTAACGGGTTGAGATGGCTCTGACGATTTCCTTTTAAAGTATCTTTCCATTTTAAATCTGTAAATTGTCATAAAAATAAATATTAATAATATTTAATAATCCAGTTATAATTAAATTATTAATATTTAACAATTAACAATTAATTAATATTATTAATATTCAACAACCAACAAAATTAGGCATTTAATTTAAGCATCATATATTCATTAAAACAATTAACTAAATTTAGATATAAAACAGAACAATTGAACCCACTTCAAATATTTAAACACTTAAGTTTCGATAATCGATAAACAAAAAACAATAAAAAAACTTACCTTTACAAGTAAATTGAGCAAGGAGAAGAAAAAGAGACTAGGTTTGACTGTTAGTGCTTCTGCTTCACTCTTCACCTTTGTGCAACTAAGAGCCAGAAAGAATATTTAATTAGGTTTAGTTTTTACTTTTGATATAGTATGTCCACGTTTTTCTTTTTAGTTTTGTAGTATTTATTTGGGCTAATTACTAATATTAGGTTAGTGGGCTTTTTTTCTTTTTTAATTCTCGTGGGCTTTTTAATTCTTTGGGGTGGTTTTTAATGTTACATACAAAAATATATACAGGAACATGACAGTAGTACATGTGCTCACAAAAGTTGTGGGTTCCTCACTCAAATTTTAGGGGGTCCTAAATAAAAACTATTAAAATTTATTTCTTATATTGAAAATTGAGTGGGTTCCATGGCACCCTCTTACAACACTCCTGAGTGTACCATAAGCCGATTCGCCGACAAATCAACCAAAATATTGATATTGATAAAATTGTTACCGCCAATTTCATTTAAATGAATCGTTAAACTATACGTTTTAGGTATAGTAGAACCTGGATAAATGAATACGTTTTCGATTAAAAATATATATTCGTTTAAAAAGATTATTTATTTATCAATAAATGAATATTATATTTATTTATTGATAAATAAAAAATAATTCATTTAGATAGTATTTTTAAACTTTTTCCTTTATATATATATATATATATTATGTTCAAAGGTACTAAGAATTCACTGTATTATAACTTTTATGTAAATTTTAATTATATTTATTTTTTAAAAAATTTAGATTAGTTGTAATATGCATGCGTGCATGTAATAGATAATGTGTACAATACCATGTATTACACAAAATTAAGGATAAGATGCATTTTGGTGAAAGGAAGAAAAAATCAATTTTAGAGACATTTTTCGAAAAGATATGACTTATTAATATGTTTAAAAATTATTATTGGATAAAATGTATTCACATATTTTATAAATAAAAATATATTATTTGAAATATAATAATTATCCATTTAAATTTATATAGGGCATATAAAGACTACATTTTTATTTATTAGTTTATGCATTTAGCGACATTATTCATTAAGCTCATTTGCCCAAATTGAGACAGAAAAAATTTATTCATTTTTATTCATTTATCGAGGTCGTACCATAATATGGGTCAAAAACGGCTAGGACAAGTCGATGGATCAAACGTGTCTGACCAGTTTTTCCTACAGGTACAAGAATGTGATTATGTTTTTATATGTGGTATATTCCGTATGTTATAATAATATAATATAATAATAAATTATAGATAATAAATTATAATTTCTAATTGTAAATAATAATTTTTAATTAAAATAAAATTGGATTTGATAATATATTATGTATGCATATTTGTAATTAGTAATATTTATAATTAATTATAATATCTTGTTTATAGAATTTGAACGTTAAACCTTTTGTGGTATTTTCTATATTAAAATATAGAATATCCTTTAATATTAAAATATTTTTTAATATTAGATCTAATGGTTCTAATATATTTATTTTGAAAAATCTAATGATTATAAAATAATTGACTAATCAAATTACCAACTAAATAACCAAACCCTTTATGGCTTTATTTTTAATAATATAATATAAATATAAAAAATAAATTCAAATTGCTTCCAATTTATCTTCCTATTAATCCTGGCCCGAATTGCCGATTAATTATTAATTCGGTATCTCAATCAATTAGGTCCGATTAACAATTTTTGTGCTCCCGAGTTCAAATACAGATAGAAGCGAAAAAAAAGAAGGGAAGAGAAACATTTAAAATTTTCTATTCATGTTGTGCTCCCACATTTTTTCGGGAGAGAAGAGAAATGATTGAGAGAGAAAATTTTCCATACATACAAGAAAGCTACAGAATAAAAAATAATAATTTGATGCTGATTTATTTTGGTAATCATGGTCGAGCACTTAAATTTGGTATTGTATGGTATTGTATCTGGAAAAAGTTGACTATTAATTATTCAATATTTGATTATACATAGTTAGAAGATTTGTTCTTTATATGAAAGAAATAGTGGATTAGAATTATTCGAGATTCATTTTTAAAGTTCGTTGATTACTATGAAATAGTGCTAGCTCTGTATGAAAGTCATACCAATTTTTGTTAAAGACGATTGTAACAATCAACTTGCAGTCATTCCTATTGATCATGGTTACTGCTTGCATGAAAATATAAGTTTGTGACCCTTCTTGATATTTGATTAGTTTATTTGAAGGTTTATTATTATGATTTTGTTCAGTGAACCTTTTGTAGCGTTAATCACTGTGCCTTTCTATGACCTAAAATATTTAAGTTTTCTATGGCATATGAAGATTTATTTTGTCAATCACTGTTTAACACATGTAGTATCCAAAAGGGGTGAAATTGGATACGGAAAAATCACAAAGGTTCTTCCTAATTTGAGTTTTTACATTATGAGATGAGATTTTTTTACTTTAATAATGCTCAGCTCTAATACTTTATATTAACAGATTTTTCTTCAGTCAAAATAATATAAGTTGTGAAGTTCTCAATTTAAGAACAATCTGAGTAGACGATGATCAACTATGCATTCTTTTGAGTAGGGTGCCTGAGACATTTTATGATTTTGGGATAGTTCTTTCTGAAAAAGAATTTTGCACTATGTGATTTAGATCTGATGATGATACTCTACTAAATGATGATACTCTACTAAATGATCATGTTGATATCAGAACTCCATATTTTAGCTTACTTGAATGTTGACGTTGCATATGCTACATATATTTGGATAATATTTGGATAGAGTTCTTCTTAACTTCAATAGTTACTTATAATTTCTACTATTGCATTGACTCAATGATATTGTACTGAGACGGTCTATTTAAAATACAAGGTTTGTTTCCATTTGACCAGGTTAGAAGCATTCCTCCATTCGACTGTAAAAACAGCAAATTAAAATCAAATTGCCTATTTTATTGTATGTCTCCTGTTTTGATTACATTACGCTTGATTGTACAGCATATGAATTGGAATGATATGTGGGATTGTATGTTAGTCTATCACACACTGCGTATTAACGTGGATAGTGGTTACATGTAGAACCACGTCCTAAATTGCTTTATTTTACACCATGATACTTTGGAATTAGACATGAGGTTTATTAGGCTTTCTTGGTGATGTTTGATGATATACCAGTGTTATTCTGCTTAACATAATTTGCTGCAAATTTTATGTTGTACCGCGTTGATGGTTTTAAGATTTTCATTTATTTTACAGGCTATGCTCCAGGTCATCTATTCAGATGAGCAACCAAATTTACAACAGTATAGTTGCTCAGGATCAACATGCACATCTACTATCACCCAGCACCATTTATTGATTGCTTCAGATCGTTTTGGTCTAGGCAGGCTTAAACAATTATGTGAAGAAAAATTGTGTGACGAAGTTATGGTCGAAACAGTGGCAACAACTCTTGAAGGTTTGTTTAAATTTCAATTTATGCAGGTGCTAAAAGCATCGGAACTAAAAGACACTTTTACTTGAATTCCGGAGAGGAGTCAAATCAAAGGTCTAATCATGCTTGAGATAGAAGAACCTTTAAGATGTATACTTGTAGGTTCTTGGTTCCTGATTGTCATTTTTACTCTCTAGGTAAACTCTGATGTTCTCAAAATGTTTTGTATAGAAATGTACATGTTTTGTTAATTAAGTTTACTGAAGTCTATTTTCTCTTTAGAAACGATTAACATCTATCTATTTTGTTTGATCAAAGACGGACTCAGGATTTACAAGGGAAGTGTAGCACGTCAGCAATTGATTTCAGGTATGAACATACCCGTTTCTTTTACTACTAAAATAAATTTCAAATATTGTATCTAAGTGACCTATATGATTTCACCTATAATTGCCAAATGTACATGTTTAATGGTAAAAGAAACCGAAAATTAAGTCAGAGAATTAAGAGAAACCAAAGTAGTAGCTCTTGCTTTATAAATTTTACATTCCAATCTCTTATAGAGATAAATAGGTGAAGATAAATTGCGATGGATAGAGGATTGTGAAAGAGACGTGAAACACAAAAATATTCTAGACTCGGATTGTGACACTTGATTAAAAAGTTATAGTAATTTATTGCTCCAAACCAGCAAGAAACGTTTTGATGGTCTAAACAATGAAGGATAATGAATATTAGAAATGTTTAGAATTGGCGTTTTGTTAAAACATGCTGTAATTTTTATAGTTGTAGCTTCTTCATGTTATTTAGTTTATTGATATTGTTAATTAATGTTCCTAATAAGAATGTGTAATTGGCTTGAAGTACTTGCCGATTGTAGCATTTTATACTAAATATCAATAGAATGGAAGCGCTTGAAAGAGAACACATTAATTAACAATAGCTAACTTTAGATGAATACATCATTATAATTATATCGGTTTTTCCCTATAATTTCACAAGAAAACAAATTCTTGATATTTGGTAATTGTTGCATCCCTTACAGATTTTAGTTATCGTGCCCTTGATACATGATACTAATATAGAAAAAGTGGTTGGCTAGAGTGTTTTCAACATATTAAAGAACAATGCAGGCACTTGAAATTTTGATACATAGGTCTCAGATTTAGCACCAATCTCAACTGTATTGATGGCTGTCGGCCTAAACAATTTTTTTTTTGAAAGCATCCAAATAAGCATTTGGCTAACGTTTCTCCATTTTCTGGCTATTGTTGTTTCAGCTCTTTACATTAAACATTTTTACTCATGCTTGGTTGAACAAAAAGGGGTGTAGATCTCCAACAGTGGGTACATTCGATGTCTATTGTATTGTTTTTGGTCTTATCAATATAGAAGGTCAGATGCTTATCAGAGTGATGAAGAATTCGAGGACATGCAATGATTGCCATACTTTTGCTATTGCTACTAGGCTCTGATCTGTTGTGTAGATGGGACTTTAAACTCTGGAAAAGATCTCAGAGTTCTTTTGGGTTGCCACATCAGGTATATGCAGATCAAATAATTTGGTAGTTCTTTTGTTACAATGACACAGTGGTCTGGAATATGAGAAATAATCTGGGAATTAAGGCCTGCAAAATAGGGGTGGAAGGGCTGGTGGAAAATGAATCTGGGAATTTGTTATTTGGCTCTAGGTTTCTTTTGCTTTGTTATGTGCAGGTGGGATTCTAAAGTTTGGAGCGTCTCTCTGTTTTGGTTGGCATTATTTTTCCATAAGTCTGCAATCCCTACCAGTCTAGGTGGTGTTACTATTAAGTGGAAGCAGCTGCAAAATTCTACTTGGCAGGTTGATGGAATTGGCTGGTGCCATAGTTTTGCAATTAAAATTGCAATAATTACTCAGGATGCTATGGGTTCAGGGGTGCAGATTTGCTATTTCTGTTATGTTGTAGGTCCATCTGGTGGTTGTCCTGGAGGTGGGGAGTTTGATAGTGTAATTCTGGAGGAGGACGTTGATATTTGGAAGGCCATGTCTGCAGGTGCTGCTGTGTTCTGGCAAGTGGCTATGCAGCTACCCCAAATCTGTAATGTTTTTGGCAGGCTGTTAAGCAGGATCCCAGGTCTGTTTTCTTTATGCAGGGCTGTTCTTGAGGTCTTTCTGCAGGTGTTGATTCTCAGGGTTGCAGACGTATCTCCCTTGGTCTGGTGAAGTTCCAGAAACGCCAGGAGCCAGATGCCCTGGAAATTTTGTTTGCAGGTGGGCTGAGTTATTCTGCACCATCAGACCTATGCTAGTTGTCTATATGTTATGCTCCAGAATTGCAGAGGTTTAATTTGCTGGCGCTGCAGGGGAGGTGTGATCTAGCGGAGGCTGGTGTTGATGGGGATTCAGGGCTGCACTGTTCATATTAATCCAGGTATGGTGAGGGTGTGCAAAATGGGTTTGCAGGTGGAGTCCAGGGTCCTGTTGTAGATGTGTGTCTTCTGGTATGGTGTAGTACCAGGTGGTAGAAGCCCTGGAGGGTTTTGTTATCTTTTTGCAGGTGGTGTCGTTCTTGAAGTGGGTGAGGGCTATATGCTTTTGGTATGCAGTCCCTGCAGAGTTGCAGAAGGTGTTGGTCAAGATCAGAATGGAAGGTCTGTTTTGGGGGGGCTATGTTTTGGGACGGCTATGCAAAATGTGTTTGTAGTCTAATCTCTAGTAGTGTTAAGCGGGTGGAATGGCATTTATTTTTAAACTGTTTAATACTTGCCGGAAAATTATAACGTGATAATTTGTTTATTTGTTAAAACTTTTATGTATGTATTTATTGAATTTTATTAAAAAAATTATTTTAATATTTTCTCCCTTATAAGATAATTTGATTGGATTATATTTTTGTTATTGAATTTTGTTAAGTTTTTATATTTTAGTATTTTCTCCCATATAAGATAATTTGGTTGGATTATATTTTTCTTAAATTTAATTCTTAATAATTTTAGTTTTCAATAAATCATAATAATATATTTGCGAGACGGCGCGGTGAAGCTATATAATTATATTAAGTAATATTAAATAAAATTTATATTTTATTACAAATTTTTGGATCACATTTAAATCAAAATTTAGTTAACTGAAGCAATTATAATTTTTTTTATATTTAATATGGTTTGTTAAGATTTTTTTAAACGAATTTTTATTGTTAAAAGGTTTAATATTTCATACTTGATGGAGAATTATATTTTGATAATTTATTTATATTTCAATATTTTTATATATCTTTATTCAATTTCATTAAAAATTTTATATTTTAATATTATCTCCCTTATAAGATAATTTGATAGGATTATATATTTTTTTTTAAAAAATTCCAACAATAATAATAATTATTCATTTATGTTTCCCATAATAACAATCTATTACAGAAGGGGGTTGAATGTAATAGTGCCTGTAAATCGATTATGAACACAAGTATATAGAATGGAATACTGTTTTGTATTATTAATGATCTTGAATACAAAACTCTCTCAAGAAATAATGTTCTTAAGAGCTGCTAGGTTATATAACTATTGCTTAATGAATTCGACATTGAATTATAACCTATCTCTGTGTTTATATAGACACAGCTACAAATACAATTACAAAACAGATTATGATAAGAATAGCTTTAATAAGGTAATTAGACTTGCACTTGAATTCCTTCTTACTATCCAAATCAGACTCTGATTTGTCTGTTTCCTTTTCTGGTAGACTCTGAAGCTAAACTCTGTCGATCTGTCATTCTCTGATTTGAGTATTCTCTGTTAGAGTAAACTCTGATTGAGTATTCTCTGATAGAGTAAACTCTGACCGACAGCTTCCTTAAACTCTGATGACGTCAGCATAAACTCTGTTTAGTATTCTCTGACAATCATCAGTGTTTGCATTCCTAACAATCTCCCCCAATTTATGCTTTAAGAATTAAAACATAAATTTTACTTATGATGTCAGAAATACAAGACAAATGCATCAGAGTTTGTTTACCCTTTTTAGACTCAGATTCTTCTGTAAGAGAAGTCTTCTTTCAGAAATTGACTTAGGAGCTTTTCTTCAGCATCTTTCAATAAATCAACAAGCTTCTCCTTCAATTCCCTCATGTTCTCAGAAGAATCATCTATTTGAATTATTGCAGCCCTTAGAGCATAAATTGATGACCTCTCCATACTTTCATCTAAGGCAATGCAACAGGTCTTCATACCATCAGGATTTAAGATTAGTGTAGGAATTCCTAACACCATTTTGACCTTTGCATCCCCTTTTTTCATTGCTCTTTCTGTTCCATCTTCAAGTATGTATCCAGGCTCATATTCTTCAGAGTTTATCATCAACAACCTTTCACTCTTCTTCTTCTCAGCTATTATTCTTTCAACAATCTTCCTCCACCTAGAAGTTGCTTCATTTTCATCATTGAGCAGATATAGAACATGTTCAAGTTCTTTAGATGCTTTATCAATCAGACTTTCTTCAGCAATCTTCAAAACTCTCCCATCTTCTAAAAAATAAATGAGCTTTTCCTTAGCTTGAGCACCATCAAAGATATCCTTCACCACATTCACAGAGATTAATTTATCCAAATGTTCTTGAGACAGCTCTTCTTCAGGTTTATCTTTCAGTGAATAAGGATCTCTGAAGATGTTTGCTTCACCTCTGTAGACCTTAGCATGTGTATCACCAATACCACCTTTATTTTTTCCAAGTCTGGCATTGAGAGTCAGAGTTTGAGTTTTTGTCCACAAAGGATCAGACCTTTTCTTTCTTATCAGAGATTGTTGTTGTTCTTCTTCCTCATCATCAAAACTTGAACCACCTGGAAGAAAAATTGTTCCAGACATAGTGAAAGGTTTCTTTGGCTTAGCTGGAGCTTTTGGTTGAATTCTAGAAGATGGTCTTGTTTGAATTTCTGAAACTGGTCTTGATTGAGCAACTGGTTTGAGAGTGTCAATAGGTTTGATTTGAATAGGCTTTGGATTTTGGTTTCTTCTGTTGAGCAGCAGTCTTTTTCTGAATTGGACCTTTCTTTACACTTCTTTTCTTTTTCTGAACTTGAGCACTAACAGCTCCAGATTTCTTCAATTCAGCTTCTACTGCAACTGGATCCATTCCTGGATGTTCTTCTTCAAACATTTTCTTTGCCAGTTCAGCATCCTTCAAGTTTTGTTCTTCAATCTTCTCTGGCTTATCTTCATCTTCAAGTTTCTTTGCTAATTCTAAATCAGCATCTATCAGAGTTTGCTGCATCAGAGTTTGCTTCCCATCCTTATGAATCCCTTGATCTTCATCATTCGGTTTGTTAGGTTTGAGAATTACATTCTACTTGCATTTGTCTGAACCCTTCTCCCCCTTTCTGACATCATGACCTGTTTGAACAGTAAGAAGCTCGACAATTGTATGTAACATCCCCTGCATAGAACCAACAGAAGTAGAAAGAATATCCACTTTAGCTTCCAATGCTACCTGTTTGGCATCGACATGTTTGAGTTTAGCTTCCAGAGAATGTTGAGATGAGGAAACAACAGTTGCAATATTGATAGAAGTGTTGTTGACAGATGTCTTGAGATTATTAACTTCATTTTGAAGACCCTTGGACATTATTGTAGAATCTTTGAAAATAGTCTTCAGTTCATCAGAGGATATGTCCTTGTCAGCTTTATTAATTAAGGCAAGAACATGAGGCCAAGTAATGTCTTCCTCAGGAAACTTCCAAGAGGAGTCCCAAATGGATTGTCTGTGAGAGGTAAGAAAATCATCATTTGATGACTTTGCTTGGAAACTAAAATCCCTTCTGACACCCTCAGCATCCAGATCAGCTTCAATTTGATCTTTAAGATCTTCCACCACCACATAATCAGTATAATCCATCCGTAATCTCTCATGAGCATCATGTGCATGAACAGGCCACTTCTTGGTGTTGTATCTTTGTGTGAAAGGAATTGACAGATCTGTGACTTCTTCATCAACAAAAAGCACATCATCAGAGTCTGTGTCCTTCCCATCAGAGTTTAAAACGTCATCAGTGTTTAGCACAGCATCAGAGTTTGCAGGAATAGGGAAACTCTGAGTACCTGCANTTGTGTGAAAGGAATTGACAGATCTGTGACTTCTTCATCAACAAAAAGCACATCATCAGAGTCTGTGTCCTTCCCATCAGAGTTTAAAACGTCATCAGTGTTTAGCACAGCATCAGAGTTTGCAGGAACAGGGAAACTCTGAGTACCTGCAAAAGTAACAGAACAACCTAAAGCACTCTAATTTTTTAAAGTAATCTCATTACTTCTCACATCACACATATCAGAACTTTTAATAGTTAGATTTTGCTCACTCGAAGTAACTAACTTCTTTCTCAATTCTACCTCTCCTTTTGCCAGATCCTGTGTCTGCCTCTCATTAATTCTGTTTTCCACACATTTTACCTCAGACTCACCAGAAAGGTTCAACACACAATGTCCTACAGAAATAAGAGGTGGCTGAGAAAGGATATCTGTAGTCACATGAATAGGGGTATCCTTTTTAGGACTATCCATGATCATCCCAGCAGTAAATGTAGGAAACATAAATTCTGAACTTATGCAATCAGAGAATGTAAGTTCTGAAGAAAAGTCAGAGTTTATACCTTGATCCTTTGAAGTTGTAGATGGAGTCTCCATGGGCTGTGTAGAAATTGGTTGCACTAAAATAGCATCAGAGTGTGCCTGTGGAGCTTCATCAGAGTTTGTCTGTCTAACATGTAAGGCTTGGTCTGCAATCATAAGAGTGATGATTGGTTCTTGTGTGACCTGAGTCATATCTGTAGCTGCTTCACCACTTTGAGGTGAAGGTTCTTGTGGGCTTGACTCTGCCAGAGATTGGCCTTCAGCATCAGCAACAGCAATGTCTTCTATAATTGTGTGGGTGCCTGCATCCAAACTTTGATTGGATGGTTTTTGTGTGACTGGAGCATTAACAACTTCTTCAGCCCTTTGAGCAGAAGGTTCTTGTGGGTTGTACTCCTGATCATTGCTGGCTTCATCTGCTAGAACTGTGGCTTCTGTTGAACTTTGAACAACAGGTTCTTGTGTGTCTGGCCCTTCAATGACTGCTACCTCACATTGAGAAGTAGGTTCTTGTGTGTCCTGGCCAAAAGAGACAGACCTCCTCTTTTTTCTTGAAAAATGTTGTGGACTGAGAGATGCTGAAGATGATGTTGATTTCTTGGCCTCCATTTANCTTCCATTTCTCTTCTTACTTCTTCAGCCAGTTCCCTTGCTCTTTCATAAGATATCTCCTTTATAAGTTGCTTTGGTGACTTTGTAGGAGAATCAGATACTGGAACTGGAGCAGCTTCACTAGATTTTATTAACTCATCAGAGTTTATCAATTTCTCAGAGTTTATCACTTTAGTGTTTAAAGGTCTTTCAGAGTTTGGCCGGTCAGAGATTGGAGCGTCAGAGTTTATAGTTGTATCATAGTTTATCCCTTCAATCTTTGCAGCCTCAGAGTTTGCAATCTTGACTAATCTTCTTTTCTTCTTCCTCTTCTCAGGAATTGGAAGAACTGTAGGAGAAGCCTGAGAAACCTGTTCAATTGTCGTTCTCTTAGCAAAAACAAACCCTTCATCAGAATCTGTATCTTCATCAATTAACTTTCT
>QRFB01004773.1:14366-26493 GCA_008931105.1 Oenanthe javanica | reverse complement strand
ATGAAGCCTTTGAGTAGAAACAGTTTGCTTCATCTTCAGTTCCTGAATTGAGATCGGCTACGTACAAGTTTCCTTTCCTTACTCCACGCAAGGCCAGTTTGTCATCTTTAGAATGAACTATTAAGTGTTTCTCCTTGATAAAGTTTACTTTGTACCCTTTATCACAAAATTGACTGACGCTGAGTAGATTGTGCTTAAGTCCTTCCACTAAAGAGACGTTTTCAATGATAACATTCCCAGTATTTAACTTGTCATAACCCGTAGTCATCCCTTTGCTGTTATCTCCAAAGGTGACGATTGGGACAGCTCTTTCAACCACGTTTGATAACAGGGCTCTATCTCCGGTCATATGCCTTGAAGATCCACACCCCAGGATCCATATAACTTGGTTTACCTATTTAACTCCCTGCACATACCAAACGGATTAATTCGTCTTTGGAGCCCAAAATTGATTGGGCCCGACATACTTAAAGAATTGACCTTTGTCCACTTTGACAACAAATCCTTTTCGAATAACAGTATCATCTTCCTTGACTGTTCTTACCTTCCTATACACAATCTTAACAACTTTCTGTTTAGACTTTGGAATATATTCTTCCTTCTTAGCAGGTGATGGAGTTGCAGTCTTGGATTTATCAAATTTATTATTGATGCATTTTCTAGGTGTCATGTTATCTTTCTTAGCTATCATGCATTTAAAATAAGCAGTCATAGCATTAAAAGCACATAACATACAATTCAATATACCACAAGGTTTATGGAAAGCATCAATAATAAGCATGTTATTCAAAACAGTAGGTGACTTAACAGATTCTACTTCAATTTTATCAACAGATTTGAAGTTTTCAGTAGAATGAAATTTATTGTTACTGTTCCTACTGTTCACAAATATGTTGGGTCTGTTCATTTTACTCTTTAAGTCTNTTTGGTCTGTTCATTTTATTCTTTAAGTCTTTTGCACCTATACCAGGATTGGGAGACATAGAAGTTCCCTCATTTTTCACTAGTGTCTCTGGTGCACTCTTCTCTTTCTGGACATTAACTCTTTTTATGTCCTTAACCTGTTCTCCTCTCTTCTTCTCTTCCTCGAGATCCTCTAACTGCATTTCATATGCAATCAGTATGGAGCTCTCAAGGATGGGTTCAGCTATCGGTGTTATGAAGAGAGGTTTCGGTGTGTTTTTAATAACATGTGGGATCCCCCTTTCTTCAGCACTTTTTCTGAAAGGAGTTATGTTGCTTGGCTTTCCTACAGATTTATTGTAATCGAAGCCTATTCCAACTTTACGACTTATTTCTTGTTGTTCAACTAGGTTCTTTATAACATACGAGGAATTCTTATATGCAAGACACTTTTTCTTTTCTTCTTCTATCTGATTTCTGAGATTGGTTTCAACTAAAACATGACATCTGACTTTACTAACTTGAACAACTAAATCCTCAGTCAACTTGACAGTCAACTTGTCATTATTTCTTTTTAACTACTTAAGAACTTCAGTTCATCAATTAAGTCTTTGATTTTGAGTCTGAATTTCTTAACCTTATCTCATTCGCCATCTAGTTCTTTTCCTAGCAATGCAAATATTTTAGGGCAAGAAGGATTTACCTCTATTCCTCCTTGACGGGTGGGAGATAGTGATTTCTCGGATGAAGCCATAATAGCAAGATTTCTCAGCTCTTCCTCATCATCATTATCTGAGTCATCCCAGCTTTTGCCTTCTGCTAGATAGGACTTTTCTTGATTCTTTTTCACGAGCGCATCATACTTCTCCTTGAGCTCTTCGTAAGACTCTCTCTTTTTCCCTTGATTAGGCTTCTTGCATTCAGTTGCGAAGTGGCCTAGCTCATTACAGTTGAAGCAACGAAACTTGCTTCTATCAACTAAGCCGGTCTTGTAGCCGCTCTTTGATACTGTTGTCGAAGAAACTCCTTTTTGGAATCTTCTAAAATTAGGCTTTACTCTGTAGGAGGAGTTTCTTCGGAATCTCATGTGCCAAACCTCCTTGCAGCCATAGCTAGAGATTCATCTTCCAGCAGATCTAGTTCTTCCAGCGAGTAGAACTCACCATCTTCTTGTTTTTCAGAAGTATGTCCAAATTCTGGAACCACATACTCCGTTGAATTGTTAGAAGGTGCAACTGCCTTCACTTCTTCTTTCTCTGGTGCTTCTACCATTAATGCCTTGGAGGAACTCAGTACTTTACCTCTCCCATACATCTCTCTGGTTTGGATCTATTCTTATTCATAAGTTTTTAGCACTCCGTAGAGTCTTTCTAGGGTTATCTTTTTCATATCCCTAGACTCCCGGATAGTTGCCATCCTGTGTTCCAAATGATCGGGTAAGGTCAGCAGAAACTTTTTGTTTACCTCTTGATTCTGATAAAACTTTCCATTCATATTGAGCTCATTTATCAGTTCGTTTAATCTCTGAAATACCTTAGAGATACCCTCACCAGGGTTGGATCTAAACTGCTCATATTGGGAAGTCAGGATTTTTAGTCTATTTTCTTTCACTTTCTCAGTCCCCTCATTGATAATCTCTATTGTTTCCCAGATCTGCTTTTCATTCTTGCAGTTGACTACATGATTGTACATGATGTAGTCTAAAGATTCAATCAGTATTAATTTGAGGCTGTTGTCCAGAGACATAGCTTTTGCTTCCTCATCTGTATAGTCCGCTGGACATTTCAGAAACTGTCTGTGGGGGATTACGACCCCATCTACCTCATGTTTGAGAATAACTGATATAGGGGGCTCAACACCTTTGGTCAATACTAACGCGTACTTGGGATTGGCAATCCCAATGAACAGTAGCATTTTGTGTTTCCACAAGTTGTAGTGCTCTCTGTCGAACTGTGGAATATTTCTATGCTAGTTACTTTCTCAGTACTCATCTTTAATAAGATTAAAAATTAAGCGTTTAAAAAAATATTTTAATTTTTGACTGAAAACAATTTTTGATCAAAAATAATTTTTAGAGGAAAAATTATTTTGAATAAAAAATTATTTCGAATTAAAATAATTTTTGAGATCTGTATATGAGTTGCAGATTTTTTGATTCGGATCTGATATTTAAAAATATCAACCAGCACTGATACCAATTGTTCGTCCTTGATATTGTAGAAGGGGGGTTGAATACAATATCTATAAATTATCGCGGAATATTGGATTTAAAAATATTATTTTAAATTCATACGAAATATTAATTGTTATGAAATACTGTTTAAGTAGAAGATATAATTTTAACTTGAAAAGTATTACGAAATTAATAAGTAGAAAGTTTATATAATTGTTTAAAAGCATAGAACGATTTTGACATGAATTGTTCGAGTTTAACAATTATATTCCAAACTTGCACAGAAATCTGTGAATATTACAATGCAGACAAATTTCTGAATTTGAACTATTTTTCTAACTCTGAATAATGAAGCCAAAACCTCATATTTATAGAGGTTGTAAAGCTGACATGACTCTTCCATTATGACTCTTTAAAGATTAGAAATAACCCTTGTATGACACTTAAAAAGGCTGGGCATGACTTTGAGAGCTCGGTATGACTCTTGAAAATTCGGTATGACTTATATTAAAGTCATATTCGATTTTTCTTTTAATTAAATAAACCAGTATGACTTATTTAATAAAAGAAATCAGTATGACTTATTATATAAAAATCGGTATGACTTATTATATAATAAATTGGTATGACTTATTATATAATAAATCGGTATGACTTATTATATAATAAATCGGTATGACTTATTATATAAAAATCGGTATGACTTATTTGTATAATTCGGTATGACTTATTAAATAGTCATTTGAATTATATAATAAGTCATATCTTTTATAATAAATTAATTCTACTTAATTTAATTAGTTAATTTATAAATTAAATTAAATTCAACTTGAATTAATTTAATTAGATAAATTAAATAATCAATTAATCTTTGATAATAGAATTAAAATACTATCTCTGTTATTTATTACATAGTAGTCAGCTTTGAAGTCTTCCCTTTTCTTCGTCTTTTGTCATAAACCATTTGAGTTCGATGTTGAATAATTATTAATTTAGTTGACACGCAAATGTACTGTCTGGTTTATTTGTGTCATACTATAATAATTATTCTCCATCTATAACATATAAGTTGTGGCCTTCTGTCATTCTTCTGCTTTACTGTCTTTCCTCTCCTTCCGGAATCTTTCTGTAGTAACCACTTAAAATCTTTTATATCTTATGCATTCTTTAGAAGTACTACCACTTTATTTTTCACTGACGCTTGAACATATTAATGAACTTATTCCAGTGTTGAGTAGTAATCCCATAAAATAGTTCTGATACTTAGATCCTTTCTGATTAATATCACTTTTTGTTGCACATCTACTCTTATACCAGTGTATACGCGCAACCAATGCCTTAGAATGATAGCTTGAAGTTTTCCTTGCGCCCCTTGTCAAGGTTTGTTGTGACTATACTCTTATTCCCTTATATAGGCACTACAAAACCTTGTCTTAAGCTTTTGTTGCACCTGAATTAGTTTGTTACGCCTGCACACTCAATGCCTTGTAGAGGCACCACCAAATCCTTAACCTACTTGGATGATAGTTTTCTTGGTCTTTGTACATTGTTTCAAGTGTGCAAGAAACATCAAATGTAGTAATACTTGCCTTAAACAATTTCTTGAAATTCTTGAAGTATTTACCACTTGGTTTTTACTCTTTTGGCTTGATAACCTGATTTTCTTCTGATTAATCAAAGTAATCTCTTCTTTCTGTGCTGACGGTTAGTGCACTGGTCTGGTTAACAAACGACTAACACTGAATTGAATTCCCTTGACTTCTGTTCTGTTTCAGCTGATTAATCTTTGACTTTTGCATTGCTTGTAATCATTGAAACCCTTTGATATTTACTCAAATCATTACTCTGTCTTGAATATGAAATCTTCTGAACTCTTATTCGTTGTTGAGGCCTGAACATATTAATGAACTTCTCTCGCTGACATTCAGTAAGCCTTTCATCTTGAATGCTCTGCAATGATGTATGTATGATTCCTGTTTACATGTCCTTCTAGATTCATGTGCTGCATATTAGTATTATTTAACTGTCTTTGTTTCTTAGTTGAGTTATCGATACCACTATTACATGTTACGTTACATTATGCTTTACAATCTCCCCTATTTGGTTGTTAGAGTTCGACAAGCAAATCCTGTGAGAGGATAACTCAACTGATAATTACAAGAAAAAGTAAAGTGTAGAAAGACATGAAATAATATTAATTACATTCTGGATTAGTTTATACATTTCCAGATTTCTTTACAAGTACAAGAGAAGTTTGTTCCTCTAGCCTGAACATAAATTTGTATGATCTTCTGCTTGCTTGACTTGTATCCAGCTTCTTCTTTGATCTTTTCTCGGAGTAATGTTGCCTCAACTTTTCTTCCTTTTCTTCTAATTTTGCTTTTACCAAATCCCGCGCTTCAACTTCATGAGTGTTGACAGGAAGTGGATCTTCTAATTTCTTCAAAACTTCTGTGAGAAATGCAGTTGAATTTGTCTTTGAGATAGACTCGAAGGCTAGTGATTGCCTTTTTGAAAACATGAACACTGTTATTCTTTTTGGAAAGCCTTTCACTCTGTTAGTGTCATGCATAGACTCTTTTATTAATTTCTCCACCAAAACATCTTGTATGATCCTCAAAGCCTTCTTGTCTGATTTGACAGTGGATCTCTTAACCCTAGAAAAGACTTTTCGGATGATGTTAAAATTGTTCCTTTTCAGCTTTGAAAGTTCCTTTCTCTTCTCCACTCCATTTTTCTTGTACAAGAAGTACTATGTTCCATTTGGTTATGTTTGGATGCACAATTCAGAATCCTTAATAGTTTCAAGTTCTTCAGTGCCATCCTCCTTTCTAACATACACTGGATCTTAATAGTATCTGGTTGTCTCCATAAGATATCTTCCTGATGTTTTGATAGCTCTGTTCAGCCTGAATGCATAGATTAACTCAGTAGCCTTAAGATCTTCTTCAGTTCTGTTTTTCTAGCTTGCTTCTAAGTCTTCCCTCTACATACTGCATGAACATCACTTGGCTTGACTCCAAACCTTCATCAGACAAAGTTAGATTGTGTAGAGTTGTTGCTTTATAGTACTTGACCACGAGAGGCTTCTCAAATGCTTCGATACCTATCTCAATAATCTTCATTTCAATTAGATCTCTCAGTATCTCATTCGACTTGTATCCCCGAAAGATGACTTTCTTTTTCAGCACATACAACTCCAATATATTCATTTTCTCGAAGCTCTTTGTCGACAAGATTCTCGATCCCAGTGTTGTTGAATTGATATACATCTTCCAACTGGATTTGAATGCACTGACTGACACACATGTTACTTCTTCTGATAGAGCAACATAGAACACATGAATATCTTGAAATTTTTCTCTTATGGTTTTGAACAGGTCAAGGACTTCTATATCTTTCTTCTGGCTTAGAGTTAGTTCTTTCTTCTCCAACAGACTCCTTGCTTCATCCCATTCAGGACCAACTTTAGTTTCAGTGTCCTTGATTCTATTTCTTCTTTCCATTGCATGTTGAACTCTTTTCCACTTTCTTTTCATTAAATCCCGAGCTTGAGCTACATCTTGAGTAACAACTTCATCCACACTAACTAGAAGATAGTCATTATCAAATGCATACTCCTCGACAAATTCCTCTTCGACATCAATACCTGCAGCCTTTTCGGTCTCCTCTATCTCATTTTCAGTAGGAATATCCATTGGCACATAGGGTTCAAAGATTTCACCTTCCTCCAGTTGCCTTGTTCCAGACCTGTAAAAGATATTTGTCTCCCCCTGAACTGTATATTCCATTATCATTTCTGCTTCAACTTTTTCTTTCTCTCTTCTCTCCCCCTCAGTTGGGTTATCCTCCCTTTCGACCGAAGTTATCTGAGCTATAGAAGTTGATTGTTGATTAGTAGGAGTTTTCTGAGCCAGCAGCTGTTGCACCAAATCTTTAAGTTCTTTCATTTAATTGCTCTGCTACTCTTACACTTCTAAGATCTTCCTTAGAGAATAATGAATTTCAGTGACTTGGGCCTCCAAATTTAGAATCCTTTGTTCGTATGCTGTGTGTGCATTATGTGGGGTGTTTATTTGGTCAGTGGATATCTCACCGTTCACCGTTACTGTTTATTCACGTCCCTCAACATTCACACTCAGTTGTTCAGGGTCAGGGAATTGAAGATCACTTAGGTTAACTGTATCACTCATCTCATTGAAAACATTTTGATCTTCTGTACCTGCACGTAAATCCATATCCCTTATATGGGTATGTTGCCTCCCCCTTTGACCGTTATGGGTGGGGAGAACTCTTTTTTCAGGAACTAGGGGAAGTAGACCCAATGTGGTCACCACTATGGATTCTGTAATGATTGGCAAAGTTTAAGAATTCATGATGCCAACTGAAGCTATTGAAATCCTTACCTGCAACAGAGGCACCCTGAATAGGTTCTACTACCGAAGCAACAGATACTTTAAGTATAGAGTCCACATCCCTTATATGGATGTGTTGTCCTTCCACCTAACCTGAAAAGGTGGGGAGGACCTCCTTTGAAGGAGCTGGATTTGTATATTCCAGGGGGTTCACCTCCTCAGACAATGTAATGATTGACAAATTAGAGCCTGTGGTGCCCCGCAACACCTATGAAGGCAATTTCACTTGAAGTGGTGATGCTGCTGATGCAGCTACTCCATGAATGGAGACACCCTTCTAAAGGAGAATTGTCTTTCCACTTCACCCAATTGGGGAGGGAAAACATTATTACTAGGATTTGGAGATGTTAAATCAAGGGGGATCACCACATTTGACAATGTAATGAATGGCTCTTGAGAGTCAGTGATGCCCCCAACTGTCTATGAAGACAGGTTCTTAATTGGATTAACCAAAATAGTACTGGCTACAGAATTAGCTAAATGTGTCCCCCTCTCTGGCTCAGTTCTCGTACCTTTCAAGAGATGGTCAATTTCAGAATTTAGATCACACACAAAAAAAAGAAAGGTCTCAGAGATTGGAGAATCAGGTTTTTGGTTCACAGATGCCTTAGGTTTAAAATCCATTTTACGACATTTTTGAGAAGGCAGAGCTGTAGGGGATATTTCAATAAATTCCTGATTCGGTAGAGATACACTCTTATCATCTATGTCAAGTGATCTTTTTCTGGTTTCAGGAGAGATATGAAGTGTTTGTTGATCTCTGACAGTGGTTAGAACTGGTTGGTCGCCAAGTTCATTGCCATCTTCGAAGGCCACTAAGGGTTCAAGTGTGTGGGCAGCCGTTTGACGCATATAAGAAGATATTGTGACAAATTCATCTTGAAGAAAAGCAGAAAAGTCAAAATCCAGAAGTATACCTTCTTCCATTTGTTCATCAGAAAGGTTAGGAACGTATACATCAATGTCCTGAGTCTCTTCCACAGCTACCTCTTCTGGTGCATTATCAGGGCTTTGCCTTTGTTGTTCTTATTCAGGATCTGGTTCTTGGTCATTGTCTGAACTAGCTTTATCCATGATTTTATCTTCTTTTTCAGTTTTTGGTTCTTCTTATTGGGATGCTTCATCTATTCTAGAGTCATCTCTTTGCATGTCTGATGTTTCATCTTCAGTCTCTTCTTGAGAGGCTACTTCTTCTGAATCTCTGTTTGCTGACTCATCAGTTTGAGATACTTCATCTTCTTCTTCTTCTTCTGCAGCTTCTTCATCAGCCAGTCTAAGAAGAAAAAAGTAATCTTGAATAGAATTAGTCATTGGAGCAGGAGTAAACCTGTTTGGATAGTCATCCTCATGTTGTAGCAACAAGATTGTTTTGAACTGTAGTGAGGGTGATTCTTCTAGAGGACTATTCTGAAACAATTGGAGTTGATCAGCGTTTAGTTTATTGTTCAAGACCATTTACAAAAATCTTGGATATAGACACAAATTCTCCATTTTTGCTTGGTTCTTCAAAATTTCAGCCATGATCAATCTTCCAAAGTTGAGTCTGACATCCGAAGCCACTGCATATCACCTTGTTGAACTGTGTAATCCCGTGGAAACCTCCTGTCTTTGGTGCAAAATAATGAGATAAGATATTGAAAAACAGGTTCTACTCTCTTCTTAGGGAGATTATTGTTTTCCCTTGTGCAATTCAGCCACATGAAGAAGTTGTTTAATTCTGTCTGAGATGGTTCATCTTCAAAATTTCCAGTTGGTCAATGAAGTGCTTGATTGATGTCATTTTTTGTTATTCGCACTTTTTGTCGCTGAATTGAACAAGTGAAAGTTGATGTCGCATCTGCAGATGTGTCTTTAGAAGACCTGTACACCTGTCTAAGAAGATTACGATTTAAAGGTACATTAGTAGTTAGAGCATAACGGACCATTGAACTTTAATTTAAAAACCGGGCCCATTTACCTAACTCACCTACTTCAGTCCAGTCATATACTAAAATAGATAAATAATTAGTTTTTTTAATTACAAAATGACATGTCATTTTATTAAAGTGAAAGGTAATTTTTACGAAATGAAATTACTAATTAAAGTCTAATTAATTCAGTAAATTACGAACTAAGCCCTAATTTTAAAATTACTTGGATTGTCTTGAAATTATTTATATGATGAACTCCTAGCAATTTTAAGCACACAACTAATTTTATTTTAATTTTTAATCGATTAAAACTATGAGCACTCTAAGTCAAATAGTTCGAAATATTAAGAAAATGCTGATTTAAATCATCAACCAAAATTAATGAGACCACTTGCAATTGAAAGCTATGATTGTGGGTTCCATGAAACTGGTTTTAGATTTAAAATCAGACAAGAACTAACTTGTAAAAGTTCGATAAAAAATGTAGATCTTAGTTGCGACTGAATATTGTATATACTGTGTGTATATGTTAATCGCGAAAAAATGATGAAAATGAAATGTGCAAGTACAAGACACAGATATATATAGGCGCCACAAAAAAATAAGAAATTAATTAAGGACGTTTGTTGCGTCTAAACAATGTATACACTGTGATAGCGCCACAAACCTCATTAACGCAACATAAGAGATTAAGTCATTTTGTTGCGCCTACACAATGTGTACACTGTGGTGGCGCCACAAAATTGCTCAGCGCAACANCTTCTAAATTCCATATTTAATTATTGGAATGTCCAAAAATCATGAAATCTTTTCCAAACTGTTCCTTATATATTCNACCTCATTAACGCAACATAAGAGATTAAGTCATTTTGTTGCGCCTACACAATGTGTACACTGTGGTGGCGCCACAAAATTGCTCAGCGCAACAAAAATATTCACTTTTCTTTAAGTATTTCCTTGCGCCTATACAGTGTAACCGTTGTATTGGCGCAAAAAAATTCTTGGCGCAACAAAATCACTTGNTTTCTACTCTTATTTCTATTTAAAGTGCCTAAACTTCCCCGATTTTTAATTAATTATTTATTCATCAGAAAAATATTTCAAAAATATGGGTGAGCTTCTAAATTCATGTTCTTTATTTAAAAAAATATATAAATTANACAGTGTAACCGTTGTATTGGCGCAAAAAAATTCTTGGCGCAACAAAATCACTTGGTGAATTTTGTTGTTCCACAAAATTTTGTTACAAAAATATGTTTATATATATGTGAATAATTCGTAACAAATTAGCAATAAAATAATTATTCACTAATACAAATATATAACAAAATATTAATAATTTATAAGAATAACAATAAATTGTTATAATTATAAATATTTATAATTTATGCTACATTTTAATATTAACAATTATGGCCTTTAAAATATTAACTGTAATAAGGTCCATAATTATTAAAACTCATAAAATATTTATTAATAATAATAATAACATTAATTGTTAAAATTATCAAAATAAATAAATTACTCTTATTTATTATTTTACTTTTATTTTAAATATGAGAACAAATATAAATTTTCATATTTTCTATTTAAAATAATTTTAAATAATATTTAAATATATAAGTGCTAAGAATTTATTATTTAAACACAAGCACTTAAATATTTTTCTAAGATCAAAATTAAATAAATACTAGATTAATAAAATTAGCAAGCATCCATAAGGTATTTATCTAACTTGTAATCTTAAGAACTGGAAAAATAGTTTGGTAAATAAATTCAAAAGTCCTAAAAAATATTGAAATTAATCAACTAGTGAATTTATCAGCTTCAAATTGCAGTTATTGATTACTAACTAATTAGTTAGTAGAATTTAACATCCCAAGTTCATAAACTAGTCTAGTAAAAGTGATTTCAACCATTGGTTTAGTGAAGATGTCTGCATTTTGCTCCTCTGTAGGTATAAAATGTAACTCTACAGTACCACTGATGACATGCTCTCTTATGAAATGATACCTGATATCAATGTGATTGGTCCTTGAGTGTTGAACTGGATTGTTTGTGATTGTTATGGCACTTGTGTTGTCACAGAATATTGGAATTTTGCTCAGCAACAATCCATAGTCTTGAAGTTGGTTCCTTATTCACAATATTTATGCACAGCAGCTTCCAACAGCGACATATCCAGCTTCAGCTGTTGACATTGCAATTGAGTGATGCTTCTTGCTATATAATGACACAAATCTTCTACCGAGGGATTGACAACTCCCTGATGTACTCTTCCGATCAATCCTACATCCTGCATAATCAGAATCTATATAGCCAACAAGGTCAAAACCTCTATCTTTAGGGTACCAAATTCCAAGATTCGGGCTACCTTTAAGATACCTAAAAATCAGTTTAACAGCTATAAGATGTGATTCTTTAGGGTCAGATTGAAACCTAGCACAAAAGCTGTAACGATCGAGACATTTATATATATTTGATTAATATGAGTTATAGTATTTATGTGTTCCAATGTGACAAGAGGTGATATATGATCTTTTTATATGTCTAGTTGACTGCCTGTTTGACCGCATTATGCTTAAGTGTTTTAATTAAGTGATTAATTGATTTTTCATGCTTAATTGAGTAACTGTTTGATTTTTATAAAATTATTGGTGTGTCCAATAATTATGAAATTTTATATGTAGCTTCTATGTGATTTTAGAGACTTTCTAAAAATAGTG
>QRFB01004772.1:0-42977 GCA_008931105.1 Oenanthe javanica | reverse complement strand
AATCAAATACTCAAAATATTAGAAATATCATTGTATACTAACAAATACTAACAAATAATTTTTCTACGTCAAAAAAAAAAGCAAATTTTAATTGATTACTAATATCCAAATTGAATAAAATTCAAAATTAAATATACCAACCAACTTTTTTTTTGTGAAGCAATACCAACCAACTATTGTTTTTTTGGTGAAGCATAAAATTTGTGAGACTGATTCGAGAAAAAGAGTAGATCGAGAAGAAGAAGAAAATGGGTTTAACAGGAGGAGTTGAGTCACTGTATATATATCTCATTTATCACCAACCTTGTCAATAGATGNTGAGTCACTGTATATATATCTCATTTATCACCAACCTTGTCAATAGATGTAGCTTACCAGCCAGGCATTTCTTGAAATCATTTACACAGAAAGTGTTACCTCATAGACCTGCAGTTACATTATTTTAATAATCTATATATTATGGGTTTATAAATTAAAATAATTATATTTATAATTGTTTATTCTATATTTGGACTAATTAAGTTTTATGATCGTTTGACAAAGGGTTTCCGGTTCTAACAAAGTCCTTTCTCGATTATGATCGTTTGACAAAGGGTTTCCGGTTCTAACAAAGTCCTTTCTCGAACGAGAAATGCTAATTTTTTTGAGGATGTTGTGTTTAAGGGGAGATATAAAGTTAGGAATGTTGTCTTTGAGTAAGACTCTATTTCTTTGCCTCATATAGTTCAAGACAACAATCTGGATATACATATACCACCTCTTACTAAGAATCAAAATGATGATCAAGAAGAGCAAACTCAACAACCTCAAGAAGAAGTGCCACTTAGGCGATCCACTAGAGAAAGAAGGAGTGCAATTCCAGACGATTATGTTGTATTTCTTCAAGAACATGAGTTTGACATAGGGGTAATGCAAGATGACTCTGTCAACTTCCAACAAGTTAAACGAAGTGCTAATTGTGAAAAGTGGATTGAAGTCATGAATGATGAGATGAAATCCATGAAGGTCAATGACGTTTGGAATCTTGTCGAGTTGCCTAAAGGTGTGAAACCAATTGGTTGTAAATGGATATTTAAAACTAAAAGAGATTCTAAAGGTAATATCGAGAGATATAAAGCACGTCTAGTGGCAAAGGGTTATACTCAAAGAGAAGGCACTGACTATAAAGAAATTTTCTCTCCAGTATCATCGAAAGATTCTTTTAGCATAATAATGGCACTAAAAGAACTAAAAAAATAATCATTTTCAAGATTCAAAAGAACTTTTGAAATAGGTGATCCAAAATCTATGGTTTGTAAATTAAACGATCTATCTATGGTGTAAAGCAAGCATCCCGTCTATGTAATCATAAATTTCATCAAACTATTGTCTCATACGGTTTTGAATCCAATGTTGTTGAAAAATGCATATATCACAAGTTCAGTGAGAGTAAATTTATATTTTTGGTGCTTTATGTTGATAACATATTATTGGCATGTAATGATATAGGCTTGTTGCACGAAATGAAGAGATTTCTATCAAATCGTTTTGAGATGAAAGATCTTGGCGATGCCTCTTTTGTATTAGGAATTAGAATACATCGAGATCGCTCTCGAGGTATCCTTGGGTTATCACAAAAGAACTATATCAAAAAGGTGCTTACCAGGTTCAGCATGAAAGATTGTGCACAAATAAGTACTCATGTTGCTAAAGGTGAAAAATTTAGTCTAAAGTAGAGAGCCCCAAGAATGATCTCGAAAGAAAAGAGATGCAAAACATTCCCTATACCTCGGCTATTGGGAGTCTTATATACACTCAAGTTTGTACGCGGCCGGATTTGACATTTATTGTGGGTATGTTGAGCAGATATTTAAATACACTTGGAATGGAGCATTGGATTGCTGTCAAACGGGTGATGAGGTACTTGCAAGGAACAAAAGATTATATGTTCATTTATCGAAGATCGGAAAATTTGTAGATCATTGGGTATTTCGACTCTGATCTTGGTGGTTGCATCGATACGAGAAAATCTTCTTCTAGTTATGTTTTCATGTTAGCTGGAGGAGCTATATCTTGGAAAAGTGCTAAGCAGTCACTCATAGCTCAATCTACCATGGAAGTAGAATTTATAGCTTGTTATAAGGCAACCAATCATGCTATATGGTTGCGAAATTTTGTCACAGGATTGTGGGTTGTAAATGGAATTGAAATACCATTGAAAGTATACCGTGATAATCGTTCAGCAACTGAGTTTTCGAACAATAATGGAAGCTCTGTAGCTTCTAAACATATAGATATCAAATATCTAGTTGTTATAAAAACAGTGCAAAATCAAATAGTGTCTATTGAACATATATGAACAAACTTTATATTAGCATACTCACTAACTAAAGTTTTGACACCTAAAGTCTTTCATGGGCATATTGCTCATATGGGTATTGTCTCATTGGAGGATGTTCAGTTTTAGTGGGAATTTGTTTTATTTTCTGATACTTGGTTTTAATGACACTATGATACATTATATATTTTTTGGTTTCCTGCATAATGAATTTATTTTTATTATTTTATTTATTCTCTCTGTTGCTCTAAATGAGTTATCTTTCAGTTGTGGTTTGACATAAGTGTTGAAAGAATAAAGATTGATCTCACTAAGGTATTTAAGGATCAATCGGAAATAGTTGATCTATGTCATTGAATATATTTGTGTAGTGATCATTGAGAATGAAATTAAGATAATGTGACGAAGGTGCTTTGGTTCTATATTTATATATGAGCTGTACCAGATTGACTTAGGATGATATTCTAAAGAATAAATAAATTTTGTGCGCACCTATGGTTATTGAATGTAATTGTTGTTTGGAATAATTTGTAGTTCAGGTGGGAGTTTGTTAGATTATCTTAATAATCTATATATTATGGACTTACAAATTAAAATAATTATATTTAATTATTTATTATATATTTGGACTAATTAAGTGGTCTAAAATAAAGATTCCAAAAATATCTTATTGAGTATGAGCTATGTATTGCGTAATACTCATATAAGTCTTATTAGGTTTACATTTATGGGTTGTGAAATTCCACAAGTTAAGCATAGACAAAATGTAGTGTCTTATTGTTATTATAAAACTCAATGAGGAAACTATTCTTGCAAAATAGAATAAAAACTATTTAACCTATAATTAAAATGCATTATTTACTCGAGGAGTAGGATTTTTTGTTTCTTATATAAGAGCTAGTGCACTTGAAGCCAATCTAATAATGTCATAATTTCACTACTGAATAATACTCCTCGAGCACCGGTACTTGTAGTTGTCTTTATTTATAATAATTTTTATACACTATTATTTTATAACCAAAAGCAAATCACTAATTATAATTCAATATCCCATTATATCGTTACTTACGATTCAAGATGCAAAAGACATCACAACATATATATCCAATATTCATAACAAATATACAAAAATTAACAATAAAATTATAGAGATGAAGATATAAAGGAGGAAAAAAATTACCACTAATTCATCGTTGAATCAAAACAATTACTGAGAAAAAGTAAAAACCCTGTAACAATAAACCCTAATTTGATCATAAGTATGTGTATCCTTGTAAAGTTTGTTTTGGTTTCTATTACGTTCTTTGTATATAATAGAGTCCAGTGAAATTTTTTTAATAAATAATTTCGGTGTCAGTGGCGGATCCAGAATCATTTTTCAGTAGGGCACTATATAATTATATTTAACATCTAATTTTAGACCGACTATCCTATAAATATTATTAATATAAATTTTAAAATAATATTAAAGATATATATAGATATTTAAAATTTGTATTTTAAAATAAAATTTTGGTATATTTATAAGTTTTTTATCTTAATTAAATATAATTTCTTTCTTTTCAAAAACCCATAAATTAAAATAAATATATTATGAATTTAAATATAAAAATTCAAGTTTTTAATATTTTTTTTTATTTCATTAAATTTTAATAGAAACGTTTATATTATTTGAATAGAGACTCTAAGTTAAACATATGTTATTTTATTTTCGGACTAGAAATTGAGTAAGAACGTATACCCGGTGCTAGGACCGCCCGCCCGCCCATGTCGGTGTCCGCCTTATTTTTTAACTGCTTGGAAATGCAGGGTGCTTCCACATTTTTAAAAAAATGCTTTTAAACAAAAAACACTTATTTTAAAAGCATATTTTGACGAGCTCAAGTGCACCGGCACACTCTTACTTTTGTAGGCAACCCGGATCACTTTAAAAAAGCTCTAATGCAAAACCCAACTCAAATGCTAGAGAATTGAATTTGCAGCAATTGCAAGATACAAAATATAAATAAAATAGAATGATTCAAAATTAAAACATATTATAATATTAATTTTATATATTTCAATTTTATTGCCGCTCAAATTTATAACTGAACGATTTAAAATTGAAACNATACAAACGTGTAAAGTCCTACCCTACTCTGTTTGCTTACCTTTCGCTCAGTATTTTGATATTTGTTCAAACAGAAACTGCAATAAGTCGACAAGTTTTACAATGTAACCGAAACAAGAGGCCTACCCTAGTCTGTTTAATCAAACATGTTTTTTTTGTGGTAACTATTAAGTTTGATCTTCAAAGTTAATTTATAATTGAAAAAAACTAATATAAAATAAGTTTTGGTTAAGATTTTGAATAATAAATTAACAAAAAATAGTATATTTATTTATGGTCTCGGTGCTTGACATAAATTATAAATTAGTATATATAAACTAAAATATAAGATTTCATGTACTGTAATATTTAAATGTAATTAAACATGTGGAAACTATTTGTCGAATCCATATCGTTTAATTTAATATATACTAATAATACACAAAAAAAACTGTTGGCTGGCAATGAATAAACTAGGGGAAAAACCAAAAAGACACACGCAATGACGCAAACAAATTTTAATTGATTAGAAATAAATTTTGAATAAAATTAATGTATCACGAGTAAATTTTGGAATTTCATATTCTAATCTTGCTCATTTAAGAACTTTTTTTTAATTAACTTTTCAAAATTTTATAATTGAATTTGGATGTATATTCAATTCAAATTCTAAATAATTTTAATCGTTTAATAATAAATTTTGAGCAAAATTGATTGGTATTAATCGCGGAATCTTGCTAATTTAGGTAAAATTTCAATTTTTTTCTTAAAATCTCATAAAGTTTGGACATTCGTAAAAAATTATTGAAGATTCATTAATTTATGTAAAAAAGTTCACTTTAAAAATTATATCCAATCTTAATTAAATATTATCAAAATTTGAAGTATATTTTAAAATACTAATCGAAGACTCAAAAATTTAGAAAAACTATTCTATACTAATAAATTTTAATTGATTACTAATATCCAAATTAAATAAAATAAATCTAGATTATTAAAATTCAAAATTAAATATACCAACCAAATTTTTTATTTATTTTTAAGCAATACCAACCAACTATTTTTTTTGTGAAGCATATACCAACCAACTTTCCTGTGTGTATATATATTCATATAATTTGTGAGACTGATTCAAGAAACAGAGTAGATTGAAAAGAAGAAGAAAATGGGTTCAACAGTAGGAGTTAAGGAGACACTGTATATATCTCATGGATCACCCACCTTGTCAATAGATGATACCTTACCAGCCAGGCATTTCTTGAAGTCATTTTCACAAAAAGTGTTGCCTCAGAGACCTACTTGTATTCTCATCATTTCTGCTCATTGGGAAACTGATAATCCTACTGTTAATGTTATTTCTGGTCCTAATGATACAATCTATGATTTTTATGGCTTTCCCAAACCCATGTATCAGGTATGGTTTAGATTTTGTTTTTATTTATAATCTCAGCCGTTCATTATTTGATCCAATGGTATAAAATAATTTGCTATGACATCATGTACGATACGATTGTCGGGGATCAGGACCGTCTGACCGAGATGGTTGGTTAAATTACAGCTTTGTATTGTATTGGATTGATCGATCATTTTGTGAATCTTGTTCTATATTGTGTATACCATTTTTAGCTATTAATTGGATTTTTTTAAGTGTTGACCGCCTTTTGAAGCATTCTGCTTTTGTTGTGGTTATGCTAGTTATAGGAGTAGGGCCCTCCCTAAGCCGAATCTAGGACATAAGTCTTAACCAATTACTCAGACTTTGTTAAAAATAGTGGATCCCACCCCATCCTGTATGCACATAAATAGCCCAATTTTGAAAGCTTTGGTGAAAATTTTGGTACCTAGCATTACTCGTGTCATTTGAATTTGCTAATGTAAATATGATTCTGTTTGTTTGGGTGATTTTATAATACTAGATTAAGTATCCGGCTCCAGGGGCTCCGAAATTGGCTAGGAGGGTTCAGGAGCTTCTCGAAAGATCTGGATTTGGAAAAGTTAATGTGGACAAGAAGAGGGGTCTAGACCATGGTGCATGGGTTCCGCTCATGCTCATGTACCCTGAAGCTGATATTCCAGTGTGTCAACTCTCTGTTCAGACACATAAGGATGCATATCATCATTATAATATGGGGAAGGCTTTGGCCCCTTTGAAGGAGGAAGGTGTTCTTATTATTGGTTCGGGGTCTGCAACTCATAATTTGAGGGCTCTGCGGGAAACCAACTCTGTTGCTGCTTGGGCTGAAGAGTTTGATACCTGGCTCAAAGATGCACTCCTTGACGGAAGGTAATACTTTTTTCTTATTGGTCTTTGTTTTTGTTATTTATCTTACTTGAAGATTTTTTCATTGTAAGCTTAAACGTTATCTTAATTGATTGGAATTCCTTGCTTCATGAAAATGTCTTTCTTATAATGGACAATCCCAAAAGTTTAATACTATCACAACCTGAGGAGTATTTTTCAATGCATTCATGTAATAAGTTGAGTAGTTTGCTTCATAAATATGTCTTGGGCAGTATATGTGTCAACAGATTGACTTTGAAGTTCAGTACTATGTTAAGCTGCACAGGATAGTCTCTCTAAAAAATATGCTGTACATGATGTTTGTGTTAAACGAACAACTGTTTATGTAATTGTTTATAAACTGAACTTGTGCACGTGTTTACCTATTTGTAAAATTTCACTAAATTTTTCTAAGATATCTGTTTAGTATGTAGGTGCCATTGTATTTGTTTTAAGATCCCTTGTTTCTTTTTAGGTATGAAGATGTAAACAATTATTTGGAGAAGGCACCACATGCAAAACTAGCACAACCACACCCTGACCACTTCTATCCGTTACACGTAGCTATAGGTGCTTCTGGTGAAAGTTCAAAGGCGGAACTTATCCACCACAGCTGGAGTCTTGGTGCCCTTTCCTATGCCTCCTACAAATTTACTTCAAAATGAAGTAAAATTTATGTAAAAGATTCCAGTGTGCATCAAGAATCTGCAGACCAATGTGTGCAGTGGTTTGCTATATCTTCAATGTACGAAAATTGAACAGACATACCTGCATAGTTCTATACAAACGTGTAAAGTCCTACCCTACTCTGTTTGCTTACCTTTCGCTCAGTATTTTGATATTTGTTCAAACAGAAACTGCAATAAGTCGACAAGTTTTACAATGTAACCGAAACAAGAGGCCTACCCTAGTCTGTTTAATCAAACATGTTTTTTTTGTGGTAACTATTAAGTTTGATCTTCAAAGTTAATTTATAATTGAAAAAAACTAATATAAAATAAGTTTTGGTTAAGATTTTGAATAATAAATTAACAAAAAATAGTATATTTATTTATGGTCTCGGTGCTTGACATAAATTATAAATTAGTATATATAAACTAAAATATAAGATTTCATGTACTGTAATATTTAAATGTAATTAAACATGTGGAAACTATTTGTCGAATCCATATCGTTTAATTTAATATATACTAATAATACACAAAAAAAACTGTTGGCTGGCAATGAATAAACTAGGGGAAAAACCAAAAAGACACACACGCAATGACGCAAACAAATTTTAATTGATTAGAAATAAATTTTGAATAAAATTAATGTATCACGATTAAATTTTGGAATTTCATATTCCAATCTTGCTCATTTAAGAACTTTTTTTAATTAACTTTTCAAAATTTTATAATTGAATTTGGATGAATATTCAATTCAAATTCTAAATAATTTTAATCGATTAATAATAATTTTTGAGCAAAATTGATTGGTATTAATCGCGGAATCTTGCTAATTTAGGTAAAATTTCAATTTTTTTCTTAAAATCTCATAAAGTTTGGACATTCGTAAAAAATTATTGAAGATTCATTAATTTATGTAAAAAAGTTCACTTTAAAAATTATATCCAATCTTAATTAAATATTATCAAAATTTGAAGTATATTTTAAAATACTAATCGAAGACTCAAAAATTTAGAAAAACTATTCTATACTAATAAATTTTAATTGATTACTAATATCCAAATTAAATAAAATAAATCTAGATTATTAAAATTCAAAATTAAATATACCAACCAAATTTTTTATTTATTTTTAAGCAATACCAACCAACTATTTTTTTTGTGAAGCATCTACCAACCAACTTTCCTGTGTGTATATATATTCATATAATTTGTGAGACTGATTCAAGAAACAGAGTAGATTGAAAAGAAGAAGAAAATGGGTTCAACAGTAGGAGTTAAGGAGACACTGTATATATCTCATGGATCACCCACCTTGTCAATAGATGATACCTTACCAGCCAGGCATTTCTTGAAGTCATTTTCACAAAAAGTGTTGCCTCAGAGACCTACTTGTATTCTCATCATTTCTGCTCATTGGGAAACTGATAATCCTACTGTTAATGTTATTTCTGGTCCTAATGATACAATCTATGATTTTTATGGCTTTCCCAAACCCATGTATCAGGTATGGTTTAGATTTTGTTTTTATTTATAATCTCAGCCGTTCATTATTTGATCCAACGGTATAACATAATTTGCTATGACATCACGTACGATACGATTGTCAGGGACCAGGACCGTCTGACCGAGATGGTTGGTTAAATTTCAGCTTTGTATTGTATTGGATTGATCGATCATTTTGTGAATCTTGTTCTATATTGTGTATACCATTTTTAGCTATTAATTGGATTTTTTTAAGTGTTGACCGCCTTTTGAAGCATTCTGCTTTTGTTGTGGTTATGCTAGTTATAGGAGTAGGGCCCTCCCTAAGCCGAATCTAGGACATAAGTCTTAACCAATTACTCAGACTTTGTTAAAAATAGTGGACCCCACCCCATCCTGTATGCACATAAATAGCCCAATTTTGAAAGCTTTGGTGAAAATTTTGGTACCTAGCATTACTCGTGTCATTTGAATTTGCTAATGTAAATATGATTCTGTTTGTTTGGGTGATTTTATAATACTAGATTAAGTATCCGGCTCCAGGGGCTCCGAAATTGGCTAGGAGGGTTCAGGAGCTTCTCGAAAGATCTGGATTTGGAAAAGTTAATGTGGACAAGAAGAGGGGTCTAGACCATGGTGCATGGGTTCCGCTCATGCTCATGTACCCTGAAGCTGATATTCCAGTGTGTCAACTCTCTGTTCAGACACATAAGGATGCATATCATCATTATAATATGGGGAAGGCTTTGGCCCCTTTGAAGGAGGAAGGTGTTCTTATTATTGGTTCGGGGTCTGCAACTCATAATTTGAGGGCTCTGCGGGAAACCAACTCTGTTGCTGCTTGGGCTGAAGAGTTTGATACCTGGCTCAAAGATGCACTCCTTGACGGAAGGTAATACTTTTTTCTTATTGGTCTTTGTTTTTGTTATTTATCTTACTTGAAGATTTTTTCATTGTAAGCTTAAACGTTATCTTAATTGATTGGAATTCCTTGCTTCATGAAAATGTCTTTCTTATAATGGACAATCCCAAAAGTTTAATACTATCACAACCTGAGGAGTATTTTTCAATGCATTCATGTAATAAGTTGAGTAGTTTGCTTCATAAATATGTCTTGGGCAGTATATGTGTCAACAGATTGACTTTGAAGTTCAGTACTATGTTAAGCTGCACAGGATAGTCTCTCTAAAAAATATGCTGTACATGATGTTTGTGTTAAACGAACAACTGTTTATGTAATTGTTTATAAACTGAACTTGTGCACGTGTTTACCTATTTGTAAAATTTCACTAAATTTTTCTAAGATATCTGTTTAGTATGTAGGTGCCATTGTATTTGTTTTAAGATCCCTTGTTTCTTTTTAGGTATGAAGATGTAAACAATTATTTGGAGAAGGCACCACATGCAAAACTAGCACAACCACACCCTGACCACTTCTATCCGTTACACGTAGCTATAGGTGCTTCTGGTGAAAGTTCAAAGGCGGAACTTATCCACCACAGCTGGAGTCTTGGTGCCCTTTCCTATGCCTCCTACAAATTTACTTCAAAATGAAGTAAAATTTATGTAAAAGATTCCAGTGTGCATCAAGAATCTGCAGACCAATGTGTGCAGTGGTTTGCTATATCTTCAATGTACGAAAATTGAACAGACATACCTGCATAGTTCTATACAAACGTGTAAAGTCCTACCCTACTCTGTTTGCTTACCTTTCGCTCAGTATTTTGATATTTGTTCAAACAGAAACTGCAATAAGTCGACAAGTTTTACAATGTAACCGAAACAAGAGGCCTACCCTAGTCTGTTTAATCAAACATGTTTTTTTTGTGGTAACTATTAAGTTTGATCTTCAAAGTTAATTTATAATTGAAAAAAACTAATATAAAATAAGTTTTGGTTAAGATTTTGAATAATAAATTAACAAAAAATAGTATATTTATTTATGGTCTCGGTGCTTGACATAAATTATAAATTAGTATATATAAACTAAAATATAAGATTTCATGTACTGTAATATTTAAATGTAATTAAACATGTGGAAACTATTTGTCGAATCCATATCGTTTAATTTAATATATACTAATAATACACAAAAAAAACTGTTGGCTGGCAATGAATAAACTAGGGGAAAAACCAAAAAGACACACACGCAATGACGCAAACAAATTTTAATTGATTAGAAATAAATTTTGAATAAAATTAATGTATCACGATTAAATTTTGGAATTTCATATTCCAATCTTGCTCATTTAAGAACTTTTTTTAATTAACTTTTCAAAATTTTATAATTGAATTTGGATGAATATTCAATTCAAATTCTAAATAATTTTAATCGATTAATAATAATTTTTGAGCAAAATTGATTGGTATTAATCGCGGAATCTTGCTAATTTAGGTAAAATTTCAATTTTTTTCTTAAAATCTCATAAAGTTTGGACATTCGTAAAAAATTATTGAAGATTCATTAATTTATGTAAAAAAGTTCACTTTAAAAATTATATCCAATCTTAATTAAATATTATCAAAATTTGAAGTATATTTTAAAATACTAATCGAAGACTCAAAAATTTAGAAAAACTATTCTATACTAATAAATTTTAATTGATTACTAATATCCAAATTAAATAAAATAAATCTAGATTATTAAAATTCAAAATTAAATATACCAACCAAATTTTTTATTTATTTTTAAGCAATACCAACCAACTATTTTTTTTGTGAAGCATATACCAACCAACTTTCCTGTGTGTATATATATTCATATAATTTGTGAGACTGATTCAAGAAACAGAGTAGATTGAAAAGAAGAAGAAAATGGGTTCAACAGTAGGAGTTAAGGAGACACTGTATATATCTCATGGATCACCCACCTTGTCAATAGATGATACCTTACCAGCCAGGCATTTCTTGAAGTCATTTTCACAAAAAGTGTTGCCTCAGAGACCTACTTGTATTCTCATCATTTCTGCTCATTGGGAAACAGATAATCCTACTGTTAATGTTATTTCTGGTCCTAATGATACAATCTATGATTTTTATGGCTTTCCCAAACCCATGTATCAGGTATGGTTTAAATTTTGTTTTTATTTATAATCTCAGCCGTTCATTATTTGATCCAACGGTATAACATAATTTGTTATGACATCATGTACGATACGATTGTCAGGGACCAGGACCGTCTGACCGAGATGGTTGGTTAAATTACAGCTTTGTATTGTAANTCGGGGATCAGGACCGTCTGACCGAGATGGTTGGTTAAATTTCAGCTTTGTATTGTATTGGATTGATCGATCATTTTGTGAATCTTGTTCTATATTGTGTATACCATTTTTAGCTATTAATTGGATTTTTTTAAGTGTTGACCGCCTTTTGAAGCATTCTGCTTTTGTTGTGGTTATGCTAGTTATAGGAGTAGGGCCCTCCCTAAGCCGAATCTAGGACATAAGTCTTAACCAATTACTCGGACTCTGTTAAAAAGAGTGGACCCCATCCTGTGTATGCACATAAATAGCCCAATTTTGAAAGCTTTGGTGAAAATTTTGGTACCTAGCATTACTCGTGTCATTTGAATTTGCTAATGTAAATATGATTCTGTTTGTTTGGGTGATTTTATAATACTAGATTAAGTATCCGGCTCCAGGGGCTCCGAAATTGGCTAGGAGGGTTCAGGAGCTTCTCGAAAGATCTGGATTTGGAAAAGTTAATGTGGACAAGAAGAGGGGTCTAGACCATGGTGCATGGGTTCCGCTCATGCTCATGTACCCTGAAGCTGATATTCCAGTGTGTCAACTCTCTGTTCAGACACATAAGGATGCATATCATCATTATAATATGGGGAAGGCTTTGGCCCCTTTGAAGGAGGAAGGTGTTCTTATTATTGGTTCGGGGTCTGCAACTCATAATTTGAGGGCTCTGCGGGAAACCAACTCTGTTGCTGCTTGGGCTGAAGAGTTTGATACCTGGCTCAAAGATGCACTCCTTGACGGAAGGTAATACTTTTTTCTTATTGGTCTTTGTTTTTGTTATTTATCTTACTTGAAGATTTTTTCATTGTAAGCTTAAACGTTATCTTAATTGATTGGAATTCCTTGCTTCATGAAAATGTCTTTCTTATAATGGACAATCCCAAAAGTTTAATACTATCACAACCTGAGGAGTATTTTTCAATGCATTCATGTAATAAGTTGAGTAGTTTGCTTCATAAATATGTCTTGGGCAGTATATGTGTCAACAGATTGACTTTGAAGTTCAGTACTATGTTAAGCTGCACAGGATAGTCTCTCTAAAAAATATGCTGTACATGATGTTTGTGTTAAACGAACAACTGTTTATGTAATTGTTTATAAACTGAACTTGTGCACGTGTTTACCTATTTGTAAAATTTCACTAAATTTTTCTAAGATATCTGTTTAGTATGTAGGTGCCATTGTATTTGTTTTAAGATCCCTTGTTTCTTTTTAGGTATGAAGATGTAAACAATTATTTGGAGAAGGCACCACATGCAAAACTAGCACAACCACACCCTGACCACTTCTATCCGTTACACGTAGCTATAGGTGCTTCTGGTGAAAGTTCAAAGGCGGAACTTATCCACCACAGCTGGAGTCTTGGTGCCCTTTCCTATGCCTCCTACAAATTTACTTCAAAATGAAGTAAAATTTATGTAAAAGATTCCAGTGTGCATCAAGAATCTGCAGACCAATGTGTGCAGTGGTTTGCTATATCTTCAATGTACGAAAATTGAACAGACATACCTGCATAGTTCTATACAAACGTGTAAAGTCCTACCCTACTCTGTTTGCTTACCTTTCGCTCAGTATTTTGATATTTGTTCAAACAGAAACTGCAATAAGTCGACAAGTTTTACAATGTAACCGAAACAAGAGGCCTACCCTAGTCTGTTTAATCAAACATGTTTTTTTTGTGGTAACTATTAAGTTTGATCTTCAAAGTTAATTTATAATTGAAAAAAACTAATGCAAAGTTTAACTATATATGTTTGTGTGCTTTAGTGTAAAGTAATAATAATAATATACTTATAGTTGAACCATGAATTCAGTTACAATGAGCTCATATGTTTCACTCTCCAGTTGAATGTTTTGTTTATTGAGAGTGCAGTAGTAACACTAGAGTTGTTGAAAAGAAAAGAAGACTTGAAACTATTCATGGATCCTCTTTCGTCATTTTCTGTTCATTATGTTGATGATTTGTTCCCTCAGTTGTGCTACCAATGGATCCAATCCCCACGTATCCGCCATTTCCGCAGTCATTATTCGGGCAGTTTGGCTGTTGATTACAAGAATTGCACGGTGTTGGTGTTGGCATCGGTTGTGGGCATTGTGGAGTGCAAGGTGGTTGTACCGGTGACACAATTGGGCATTGTGGAGTGCATGACGGCATTGGGCATTGTGGAGTGCATGACGGCATTGGCATTGGCATTGGCATTTGGCATGGCGGCGTGGGTATTTGACAGGGCGGCATTGCCATATGGCATGTTGGTGTTGGCATTGGGCATTGCGGAGTGCAACTTGGTGGTGTTATCTGGGGACCGTGTGGAGGGTAACAATCAGAGCACCCGCCGCCTCCACCACCATTGTTACAACTCGAGCTGCCATCACAATTTCCAGAAATGTAACCTCCACCACCATTGCCTCCGCCGCCGCCACCACCACCACCATTGCCTCCTCCTCCACCACCACCACCCCAGCCACCACCTCCACCTCCTCCCCCAGTTCCACCTGAACAGGATCCGCCACCTCCATTTCCACAACCATAAGCACCATTACTAACCTCACTATTCGCCAACATGGTTACTGGAGTTGCTGTATTGTTTTGGATGCCAACTTCAGTGGTGTTGAACATAGTAGCTCTACTAGCAGAGCAAAAACTTGCACATACTAAACTTAAGAATAGAAATAAAACAAAACTTGGAGATAAAAAAACCATTTCAACAGATTATATCATTTACAAAACTGAGGCATTGATCACATTGGTTGATGGGGGTATTTATATATGTGTATACTAAAAAATTGAAGATAATATAGCAAGATGGCATCGCAAAGAGTGTTGACATAGGCATATATAATTAAGCACTCTTGATGTTGCTCTACATTTGTTAAGTGATTTTCGGGCTGAAGAGCCCCTCTAGTGTGCTACAAAAACTCTGGATGCAAATATGTCATGACATACTAATTCACAACTACAAGTAAACAAAATTTGACCATCCTCAAAACCCTTATGTTAAGAAACTGATGTTTAGAAATTTTATTTATTATCATATTGTAACAATTGTATACTAGGTACATAAATTTGAAAAGATTATATATTGTCAGAATATAACAATGGATCATGCAATCTCAGAAAACATATTGCAAGTCATCAGAGTATAGCAGAGTTTTTTAACAGTACCTTGGGAATTAACTATCGTCCGGGGATAATAATGGCTTAAAACAAATACGAAATTTAGAGTTTTTTTGCTCTTAAACCACACGACTGTCATACTGGCTAATACGGATGATATGCATTTGGAAGTTCTCAGGAACAGTATAAAGCAAACAATAATGCTATATATAATGACTTCAATAAACCTGTTAGCAATAGCAACTGTTAAATAAAGGACTGACTATTAACACAGGTTTATTTCATCGAACACTTCAGACGTCGATTTTCCTCTCTAGAAGTGTGTTGTCTGATGTATTCTTATTGTAAAGCAAAATGTAACTATAAGGATCAAATAATTCGACTGCATGTAGCGGTTTGTGGATTTTCTTGCTTCACTGTATAAATTGTAGATGAACTATTAGGTTCATGACTTTGAACTGACTAAGACTAATTCTATGTTTTGTGCAACATATGGATCTTTGGGAATGTCTGCATCACTGACTTTTCTGGAGAATCGTCGCCTTTGATACCCCCAATGTTTTGATATGATTGTCACTGCTTTATATATTTCTATTGCAAAATTTGTAGCTTTACTTCTCAGTCCATCCAAAATATAGATTGTTAGAGCACATGTGGTTGTGCCTCCTGTTAATGCAAATAGTATCCAAAAGCTGTTAAGGCTTAGACTATTGTCATCATCGTAGCTCGAGTCCACTTCAACACACCTCTCAGACCCTATCATTCTGTCCTCTAGTTCTCTAAGCTTCCCGCTTTCAAATACTTCTAGTAGTGCCTTGTTCACATCAGTGATCATCGGAGAACCCTTTGGAAATGCCTGATGAAGAAGTGGACATACAAGTTATTTCAAATTCATTGAAACTTCCATTGTGCATCATATAATAAAATGGCAACGTTTACTGTTACTCTTGTGACAGTCCTGTAATGCAAAACTTAATCCTTTAACTAATATCATGTTTAATTACTTATCACCTATCAGTACATTTTAAGAGACCACCTAATCTCCTACGCTCCATAAGTCAATGGGATTATAATGTACTTACCGACTGAAGTGTGATAACAGACATGAGACATATGGCAAATTAGGCTTCTTGTAGGACTATTTAAAAGAGGGTCGAGAGATTACTCACAAAGCCGAATCCCCCAACTTTATATGTCGGTCCTGCTACAATAAAGCTCTTGCAGTACTTGGCAAGGAACAGTTTGAGATGAGATCCATTCAGAAATCCAGCTGCTATTTCTCCACTTTTGAGGGCTTCGGCATAATCTTGCTGTGAACTAAAATTCTTGAGGTTATATGGTTTGAAGCCTAATACTTCTACTAAGTATTTAGCAACAAATGCTCCTTTCCCATACCCAACTGTGGCATTGTTAGTCTTTAGTGTCTGAATGTCAGAAATTGTTGGTTCAAGCTGCTTGACAGTGAGCATACTACTAAGACTGGCAGTGTAACTTTGGGTTATGATCAATGCCACAAATAGCCACACTACTATTGCCATCCGTGACAAATTGCTATGAAGTTTCCCTCCTGCATTAATTATTTCCAATGAGAAAAAGTTTATACAAATTCAGCACTCGGCCTATAGTTTTTTCTTTAAGCTGAGTGTCATAGTTATATATTTTCAAATGTTACCGTTCAGAGAAAAGAGAGTTGTAAAGGATAACCAAATAAGGATTCCAGTCTGTTCTGTTGCAGAGCCTAGAAGCCTCGGGCTGTGTTTTCTTTCTATTAACCATATGACAAAGCCATTGTAAATGGTTATAGCCAATATGAACAACCACATGGCTTTTGTGAAGGGCTTCAAGAACAGCCATGCTTTATGGGGCATTTTTGACTGGACAGGTACTAACATCACCAGTGCTGAATTTGAATAGGTGTGTGTGAATTCTGCGTACTTACATCTATCGGCTATCACAGACACATCGCCAACTACTGCATCAAACTTCTGCTCCATGGCATAAAATTGCACATAACCACTTGATCACAATGTACCAATTTAAAATAAACTACAACAATATAGAGTAAATGAATGAGGAGTGACAAGTGATGCTCACCTTCAAGTATATTTGCTCTACCAGAGAATCATATGTGCCTGTGAAAGGGATAAATTCATATGACATGTAATATGGAAACCGGATTGTGACTTCCCTGAAAATATCAATTGCATAACCTATGCAAGAAAAATTATTGCTCTGTGGATCATATAAAATATTCACAAATTCTTTGAACATAGATTCAGCAGGTACACCAATTTTTAGTGAATTGGTGCTGTTGGGAACAGCCCATCCTTTTGGTGTATATAAAGATTCCCCAGGCCAAAATACTTGTCCCAGGTTCTGCATAGAAGAGTTGTAGACAGCTTTATCTCCAATACTCTTGGAAAAACCTAATCCTTCAGTCCACATCCCAAGTTCCCTGTAACTCTTTCCAATTACATTAACAACAACAAATCTATGGGATGGTGCAAATTTCCTTCCAATCATATGAACTCTTCCGGAGACACCAATGAAGTTGATAAAAGAATTTTTTTCTTGATATATTTGATTTTGACTAGCAACCTGTCTGTTCGTTACAACATATGTTGCCACTGCCCACATAGCATCATAGACCTCCACCGCAGATATCCCAGGCTCATTATTTTCTTCTTCAGGATACTCTATACTGAACTCCTTACGAAATCTTTTCTTGAATTCAACAAATTTTGGACTGATCTCATGGAAGTATTTCTTGACTCCTAGAACACCTTGCATTGAGAGAATGGTGGTAAGATTGATTGAATGAACCAGATCACTGATTCTGTTGGTCACAATCCAAGCATAATCTTTTTCCATCATCTGCATCTGCTCAGCTTTCTGAAATAGTCGAGTTGCCAATTTTAGAGATGTATGAACCACAAAAACTCTACATTGGTCACTTTTGAGCCTCATAAGCTTTTCTGACAATGGTTAGAAAGCTGAGAGTGGTACAAGTTGGCTTATTTCTGCTCCTACTTGTTGTAAAGATTCGAGGAGAATAGGAATGACTCTGGAGAAGGTGGAATCGAGGTCCTCTTCATATAATATGGTAACCCTTTTCCAATTCCAGGACTGCACAATTGCAGCAACAGATTTCATTTGTGCATATTGATCGACTGTTGAGGCTTGCACAAGTAAAGGCCAGCGCTCCCTGGCCCATATTGGAGTTGAATCAGCTAGCGAGAAAGTAGGAATTTGACTGTTGTTACTAATTTCTGCAACTCGAGATGCTTCTTGCCATGCATGTGGTCCGAGAATGACTTGGACTTTCTCTAAATCCGTCAGTCTTTTTGCTGCATCATTTACATCAGTAAGTGAATTAAAATTTGAGAAAATAAAGATTTGTAACTTCCCTTTAATTTATGATTTTCATGTTTCTTATTAATGGTGGGCCGGTGGCAAACACAGATTACTGATCAAGTTGTATTAAGATGAAGTCCGATTCCAGGACATAAACATTTAGTATAGCTCTGAACAATATTACAGGAACATTTTTTGTTGGGAATATTATTATCAAAACAGGGCAGTTATATGACGATAATTAACAAGAACAAGCAGATACCAATTACGAAACAAATACGAAGGTAAACAAAATATGAATCAGTAACTATAAATACGAGAGAAAAGATAGAAAACTTAACTCTAACAGAAGCTTTATGCCTACACCGATAAAACCAAAATGAACAGAGTCGTCTACAGATATATAGCACTCAACAGCGGCTATCACCTCAGTTCGCTCAAAAACCTATGCAACTTTTTATATATGCGAGGTAGGAGAAAGAAGCACGCCTCAATTTGTCCGACAACCTATGCAATTTTTATTGTATGTAAGGTACAAGCAAGAGGCATACCACAACTAGATGTGCATGCCTCAATATATAGACATCTTGAGCTGTTTCGATGTGGGATATAGTGTTTTACAAAGAAATAGAGTTTTACAAAGAGATGAATTTTATTTGTTACTTATATTATTCAGATTAAGTAATATTAATATTGTAATATATATTTAGAGTCTGATTATTGAAATAATCCTTACCCAATATATTTAATATTAATATTAAATAATCGATATAAATAAATCAAATAAACTTGTACTTAAAAGATAGAATTCTCAATAGCACCTTGTCACATAAGCATTCCACTTATAATAGTAGTTGTAAACAACACTATAAGCATTCCACTTATAATAGTAGTTGTAAACAACACTAACACAAGATAGTATATAAACTCATTATCTTTACTTTACAACATAAATGTGGGACAAATCTCATATAACCCATTTCAAACTAGCAATTTCAACTCAATTTATTTATGGATTCCACTAAGAAAATGTCTTAGATCCAAACATGAAAGTTTATGTCCTTCTACCAAGGAACAACCTCCAATTGTTAGTTTCCAGAAATTACATCAAAAACATATATAAAATATGCCTTAAACTTTCCATTTTCTAACATTTCCCCACAAATTCATACAAAAATGCATATCAGTTTTCATCATGATTTATTTTTCAGAGTCGGTACCCTTCCGGGTTTGAACCCTCATAAGTCCCCTACTTCGATGGCTACCGATTATAGATGGAATGTTTCACCTTGAATCTTTATCCGTTTGGTGTAACCATGCTCCATAGACGACGACAAATCAAAGGCTATGGTGCTGATCTACGGCTTTGAGACGTTAATGGTCATGTCTCGATTCTGTTCGTCGAATGCTTCAAGGAATAACCTTATCCTCTAATTGCGACCACACAATAACATTCGCTTAGCTGGGCATCTCCAAAGATGTACTGCCAACATCTCGTCTCACGACTTGACCCCATTCAGAGTTCTTAAAACTCTTGCTAACTAGCAGTTACAGTACCTCTTGAGGTTTACAAGGGAAAAACTCAGATACGTGAGTATCTAGATATTTGTAGTAGATGTATTACTGAATCACCATCACAACTTGTTATTACCACATTGAATACACTTCGAGGGATCTCCTCTCAGGTGTATTGGGTTCCCGCTGTTGATGACTCTAAATGAGTTGTCAGTCCCATCTCTAACCTCGACTTAAGGACAACAACATGCTCAAGTCCCTTAGTCAAAGGATCAGTCAGGTTATCTTGAGTTCCAACAAACTCAATAGCAACGATCCTGTCAGACACTAGACCCCTTATAGACTTTAGTCTAACTTGGATGTGTCTCTTTGTTTTCACATTATACTTCTTACTGTTTATCTTTTCGATAGTTGTACGATTATCACAATGAACAGCAAGAGCAAGAAACGGTTGTCTTACTACAGGAATCACAGACATAAGTCCATGCAACCATTCAGCCTCCGTCCCCGTGGCATCTAATGCACACAACTCAGCCTCAAAATTAGACCGAGTCTGTCTAACAGACTTCCAAGATATAGCTCCACCCGCAAGGTAAACACGTATCCAGTCATTCCATTGGAACCAGATTTCTTAGCTATCCAACTTGCATCACTATATCCCTTTAGCACTCCAGGAAACCTCCTTAATGTAAACCAAGGTATATGGTGCCTTTCATATATCTAAGCACTCTATCAAGAGCATCCCAATGAGTCTTGTTTGGACAGCTTGTATATCTAGCTAACTTAGACAAAGAATATGAAATATCTGGTCTAGTACCATTAGCAAGATATTGCAAACTCCCAATAATCTGAGAATATCTTAACTGAGATATAGGAACTCCCGACTTATTCTTGACAAGCGCAACTTTTGAATCATATGATGTGCTTGCGATTCTACAATTTGAATAACCATACTTTTCAAGTATAGATTTCTCTATATAGTGAGATTGTGACAAGGTTATTCCATCAGCCGACTGAGTCAGCTTGATTCTAAGAATCACATTAGCCTCACCCATATCTTTCATTTCAAATTGCCTTTTCAAGAACCTTTTAGTCTCGTTAATAATATCAATATTAGTTCCAAACAACAGTATGTCATCCACATACAGGCATAAAATCACTTTTTTATCTCCTTTAACCTTATAGTAGACACACTTGTCACTTTCATTAACCACAAAATCGAAATTTAAAACAATTTCATCAAACTTTTTGTGTCAGTCTCTAGGATCTTGTTTCAAGCCATAGATAGACTTGACTAACTTACACACTTTCCTCTCATTACCAGAAGTAACAAATCCCTCAGGCTGATCCATATAAATCTCTTCTTCAAGATCACCATGAAGAAAAGTTGTCTTTACATCCATCTGATGGAAGATAAGACCATGTACGGAAGCCAATGCTATAAGCATTCGAATTGTTGTCATTCTTGCAACATGAGAGTATGTATCAAAATAGTCAATGTCTTCCCTTTGCCTAAAACCCTTAGCCACCAGCCTAGCCTTATACTTATCTATTGAGTCATATGGGTTCATTTATCTTTTGAAAATCCACTTACATCCTATAGTATTACACTCAGAAGGGAGATCAACCAACTCCCATGTTCCATTAGAAACAATAGAGTCGATCTCACTCTTTACAGTGCATTTCCAATACTTTGACTCCGAAGAGTCCGTGGCCTGCCGGAAAGTCAAAAGTTCATTCTCGACATTTTAAGTGATAAAATCACTTCTAAAGTCCTTGACCACCTTTGCACGCTTACTCCTTCTAGGTTCCTCTACTTCGTTAGGAGTAGAGCTACTAGCAGGATCCACCCCCACATTTGTCATCCTTTCCACATGATCAGGAATGGAACTCGATGTGCATGTGGGATCATCATTAGAAATATCCTGAGGTATACCAGTCTTTATAGGGCACACATTCTCAAAAAATGTTGCATTACGAAACTCAACTATAGTGTTTGCCACTATACCATCTATGTCAGATTTTAACACTAAAAATCTCATAGCGATAGTGGTTTCAATATAGCCCAGAAAGATGCAATCAATAGTTTTCGGCCCCAGTTTCTTTCTCTTGTATACAGGTACAAGTACCTTTTCAAGGCAGCCCCACAAACGAAGATACTTTAAACTAGTCTCTTTACCTTTCCATAATTCATAAAGTGTCTTGTCCATGTGTTTCAGAGGGACTTTGTTCAGAATATTGCAAGCCGTATTCAGAGCCTCTCCCCACATGTACTTAGGCAATCCAGAGTTAATCAGTATATTGTTAATCATATCTTTAAATGTTCTATTTTTTCATTCTGCCACCCCATTAGACTCAGGAGTGTATGGTGGAGTCACCTCATGAACTATACTATTGTTTTTGTAAAATTCATTAAACGAGATACCTGCATACTCTCCACCTCTATCAGATCTCAAACGTTTAAGTATTTTGTCAGTTTGTGTTTCAGCTTCATTTTTATACATAATGAATTTATCAAGTGCTTCATCTTTATTTCTAAGCAAATAAATATGAAAATATCTACTTCAATCATCAATAAAGGTAATGAAATATCTATTATGATTCTTAGTTAAAACACCACTGAATTCACATATGTCTGTGTGGACTAATTCTAATACTTCTGAATTCCTAACAACATTATGAAAGGGTTTCCTAGTTAGTTTAGTAGTCACACATACTTGACATTTAGATTTCTTTTCAATGGCATGCTTTGGAATCAACTCTAAATTCATCATATTCTTTAAGGCACCAAAATTTAGATGACCAAGATGTGAGTGTCATAAATCGGATGATTCAACACAATTAATAGAAGGAACAACATTATCATTAATAAAACTGCCCAAAACAGGCTCTATATTTATTAAAAACAATCCATCAGACAAGTAACATTTGCCAAAAAGTACACCAGTATGTGTAATGATTACTTTATTACACTTCAAAGAAAGTTAGAAACCATTTCTAACTAAACTGCTTCCACTTATTATGTTTCTATGAATGTCAAGAACATGATGCACTCTATTAAGGGATAGAACACGCCTAGAAGCAAGCTTCAGGTCCACGTTTCCTACTCCAAGTACTTGAGCAGCACTGGCATTCCCCATCATCACCGTCATGCCTTGAATCTATTGATAAGATATAAATAGAGTAATATCAGTACAAATATGTACATTAGCTCTAGTATCAATCAACCATTCATTTGACAGATAAGTGGAAAGTAGTGTAGAGCTGTACGTAACATACCCGTCATTGGTTTCAGAAGCAATAGCCTCACCAACAACCATGTTGACAACATGACCACCAGTGGTTCCAAGCAAAGTGTTAGCTTGTGCTACCACATCACATTTATTTGCTTTCTTTACGGGACAGTCCTTGCTTCAGTGACTAACATGTCCACAAGACCAACATGGTTTGTTTGCATTTGGTTTCTTAACCTCGTTCTTGTCATTTTTAGGCTTAGTGTTTTCCTTCTTAGTGACAGACTTTCTTTTCTATCCAACAGTCACTACGTTCACCTTCGAACTACCATGTTCAACAAGCATCACATGTCCCTATTTGGACTTGTGTTGTTCCTGCACAGAGATGTCCAACATCAGGTTAGTCCATGTGATCTCTCCTTTATATTTTTTAAGGGAGAAAGCAAACTCTTCCTAAGACTTCGGGAGCTTTTCAATCACAGACATAACTTAAAACTTCTCGGGAAGGTCCATTCCGGACTCCTTCAAAGCATGAACCAACATCTCAAATTCATGCACCTGCTCATCATCGATTTTGTATTCATCAGCTTGAAGTCAAGGAACCTTGCCACACTATAATTTTACAGACCCTGAGAGTCAGTATTGTGGGTTTGGTCCAACTTCTCCCATAAGAGTTTAGCAGTGAAGGCATCCGATGAATAAACATCGAACATAGTGTTCGCTAAAGTTGCCAAAATGGCAGCCATTGCCACTATATCCTTTTCAGCCCATAAAGCATAAACCTTAACAGAGTCATCTTGCTTTTGATTCACAACAGGAGGATCATTCTGCACCACCGGCCATAGACCCTTAACCGTTAATCACAACTTCATCTTTTTCTGCCAGCGAGAAAAGCCTGCACCACCGCTGAACTTATCAGGCATACCAGACAGATCAATATGTTGTGGGAAATGGTACGTATCCCAATCAATGGCATTAGTAGTACTACCAGAACCGTTACAAGCAGTCGCACCAACAATATTCTCAGTTTCGTTAACCATCTTATTAATCAACAATATATAACAGCTATCTCTTCAAGATTGTTGGGAATATTATTATCTAAACACAACAATGGGAAGTTATATTGATATGGGCTGAAAGTAAGCCCTAAAGACACAATTAATGTGGCATTAATTAGACCTAGTCTGGTCCAAAAGGGAGGCCCAATTAACGAGGCTTGAAACCCTAATTAGTAAATAAATTCGTAATTAATTTATTGGTTAAAGATACAGCTAGTTAATCTACTCGAAGGGTTAGCCCCCAAGACACCTCAATCAACAAGGAAACATATTCCTACTTGTAAATTACTTCTATCACAAGAAGGATCCAGAATCCTTCTAGGAGGTGGTCTGCCCACCAAGGTTCCTAAACCTACTCTAATTCTTAGACTCTCTACGTCTATATAAAGGGTCTAACCCCTCATTCTTAGAACTACGTTTTTGGCTTGATTCTCTAAACATAACAGAGATACGTAGGCATCTTGTGAGGGTAGTATTAAGCTACGAAACGCAAGCTCAGCCATTAAAGCTCGATAAGCTCCGACACTCACCGCATTAACTGCACCCTAATTTTTAATCCATAACATTTGGCGCCGTCTGTGGGAAGAGAACATCAACCATGGCAAGAACACGACGAACTGACAGAGACATCATCCCTACCACGGGAGATCCGACTGCTATCATGCCTCCTGATGATACTCAAACTACCGAGGTCTCCGTTACCACCACTATTCCTGCTGGAACTCAAGGTCCTAACACTCAAAGGCTTGGCCCGTTTAGTGAGATCGTCCACTCCACCGATCCTGAGGAAGTCATCCATGGATCCAACCCTCTGTCTCAGGTAACTCAGACTCCTTTTATTGCTACTGCTCCTCACGCACAAATTTCCACTATTGTTATCCCTAGTAGCACTGTTGCCCAACCTAGACTTGGACTCTCCCAAGCCTATCCCCCTCCTTACATCAGAGGGTTGGAACCACAAAACTATGGGCATAGAGTAGATGTCCGTGATTTCTCAGGACCATACTCAACTGATGATGAAAGCTTAGAAGGCACCGATGTCAATCCTAGGAGAAGAAGGCTTGGTAAGGAACCCGTAGGAAGCCGACGTTCACAGTCCCGTAGGACACTAGAATAGAAAATTGCTTCCTACGAGGCTGAACTCAAAGAACTAAAGAAAAGCCTAGATCGGCAGGATAGAAGGCCAGCCTCGAGGTATGAAGCCCCCGATGTCATAGAACTGGATGAAACCCCTCGAGGGAAAAGAATGGAAATTGCAAGGGCTAACCCCGCTGAATTATTGCCACTCGGAGATCCTGATGATCCTACGTCGCCCTTCACCGAAACCATCATGAACGCTCACATCTCAAGTAACTTCAAGATACCCACCATCAAAGTTTATGATGGAGCAAGCGATCCAGCCAATCACGTGAGAACCTTCTCGAATGCATTGCTACTATAACCTATCAATGATGTTGTGAAGTGTAGGGCGTTTCCCCAAACCCTGGGGGGCATGGCCCAACGTTGGTATAACTGGTTACCGCCCAACTCCATTGGATCCTTCAAAGAGCTCAGTAAGGCCTTCATAAACCAGTTTATAAGCGGAACAGTACATGAAAAAAGTTCGGCTTCTCTCATGAATCTGGAACAGGGAAAGAACGAATCTTTAAGAGAATATTTGAACCGCTTCACCAAGGAAGCCTTGAAAGTCCCGGATTTGGACGAGAAAGTGGCCATGATAGCCTTACAACAGGAAACTACTGATCCTTACTTCAAGAGATCTCTGGCTAAACATCCGCCCGAGAACATGCTTCTTCTCCAAGACAGGGCAGTGAAATACATTAAAATAGAGGAAAGTATGAAGAAAACCACTATATCAGTGGTGACACATGGGAATAATAACAAGAAGAGAAAAGGTGATCAAGAATACGACGCCCGAGACAAGTACTCCAAGATGGAGAAGGATTCGGAATCCCCCCCTAAGAAAAATAATTTGGGGTGAAAGTTTGCCGAATATGCAAGGCTGAACGCGCCTCGAAGTCAAATCCTGATGGATATCGAAAGAGATCGAGACCTGAGATGGCCTAAACCTCTGAAATCTGATCCTGAAAAGAGTAACAAGAATGCGTTTTGCCGATTTCATAGGGATACTGTGCATGACACGGATGACTGCAGACAATTGAAGGATGAAATCGAATTCCTTATCAGAAGAGGAAAACTTTCTAAGTACACTAAAGATAGAAGCCATGATAGGCGCGACGAAAATAGAAAAAACAACGATAGTCGGGATAAAAATTCTCAGCCTAGAAGACCAGTTATTAATATGATTTTCGGAGGACCCACCACTGCAGGGAATTCAAGAAATTCAAGAAAAGCATACGCAAGGGAAGTTATGCAAGTCGTAGGAGAAGCACCTAAACGTGCTAAAACGGATGTGATCATATCCTTTGATGACACGGACTTGGAGGGGATAAAGTTTCCTCACGATGATCCTCTCGTTATTGCCCCTTTGATAGGAAATTCAGAAGTAAAAAGAGTCCTGGTGGACAATGGAGCGTCAGTTGATATCTTGTTCCATGATGCATTTGTAAAGATGGGATACAATGATTCCCAACTAACCCCTTCGGATGTTCCCATCTATGGCTTTAATGGAGTGGAATCAAAAGTAGAAGGAACCATTCAACTACCCATGACGATGGGGAGAGATCCTAGAGAGGTCACTCAGATGCTAACCTTTCTAGTGATCAAAACATCTTCTACGTAAAACACCATCCTTGGAAGAACAGGTTTGCATATTTTCAAGGCTGTAGCCTCAAGTTATCACTTGAAAATCAAGTTACTAACTAGAAACGGTGTTGGGGAGGAAAAAGGAGACCAGAAAATGGTAAGAAGTTTCTATGTGGCAGCCCTGAGACCCGATGGAGTCGGGGGCAAGTCTTACCCATAGAGGACATAGACTCGAGAGAAGATGAAGAAAGAAGGGGGAAGCCAGACGAAGACTTGGTTCCAATTCCCTTAGTACCAGGAGAGCCTGAAAAGGTCACATATATTGGGGCCTCATTAGAAGAGCCTATGAAAGAAAAATTGACCAAATTCTTGCAAGAGAATGGGGACTTATTTGCTTGGACAGCTGCTGATATGCCAGGAATTGATCCCAATCTAATTATTCATAAGCTTAATGTGGACCCATGGCGAAAAATGATAAAATAAAAGAAGAGGAATTTCACTCCAAAAAGGCAAGAATCCATAAAGCAAGAGGTGGAAAATCTCTCAGAGGCTAGATTCATCAAGGAAATTCAATTCCCTGAATGGCTTGTTAATCCTGTAATGGTTAGAAAATCTAATGGAAAGTGGAGGATGTGCGTGGACTTCACTGATTTGAATGATGCATGCCCAAAAGATTGTTTCCTCCTTCCGAGGATTGATGCACTTATAGATGCCACAGCAGGACATGACATGTTAAGCTTTATGGATGACTTTAGTGGATATAATCAGATCAGGATGCATGAGGATGACATTGCCAAGGTATATTTCATCACTGACTTTAGTGTATTTTGTTATCTTGTTATGACCTTGGGTTAAAGAATGCAGGAGCCACCTATCAAAGGCTAATAAATAAAATATTCAAGCATCTCATCGGAAAAACCATGGAAGTCTACGTTGATGACATGCTAGTCAAAAGCCTCGATAAAGCTAACCATATTCAACACTTAAAAGAGGCGTTCAAAGTGTTGAGACATCACAGAATGATGCTAAACCCTGCAAAATGCGCCTTCGACGTAGGATCCAGAAAATTCTTAGGAATGATGGTCTCCAAAAGGGGGATTGAGGCCAATCCTGACAAAATTAAGGCTATACTCGACATGGAATCCCCAAAGACAGTAAGGGATGTCCAGAAATTAATAAGGAGAATTGCAGCCCTAGGAAGGTTTGTCTCAAAGTCTGGGGACAAGTGTCTACCCTTCTTCCGAACATTGAAGAAAGTGAAGGACTTCGTGTGGACAGAAGAAAGTCAGGCAGCTTTTGAAGAACTGAAGAAATATATAACTGAAGCTCCATTATTGGCCAAGCCTAGTCCCGAAGACGTCTTATACCTGTACTTAGCTGTATCTGACAAAGCCTTGAGCGCTGTCCTTATAAAGGAAGAAGAAAAGATTCAAAAACCAGTTTACTATGTAAGCAATGTATTACATGGAGTAGAACTTAACTACTCCAAGATTGAGAAGTTTGCACTGGCCTTGGTAATGACCATGAGAAAATTACATCCTTATTTCCAAGCGCACAAAGTCGAGGTACTAACTGATCAGCCGCTACGGAGCATCCTATGTTGGGTTCCGAGGCATAAAACGCAGCGGATAAACGTAAATATAACGAAAAATTTCGGAACCCAAACGCAGGATCATGTATAAGAATTAACGGATTATGGTGATAATCGAATCATACCTATTAAGATTTTGAATGCCACGAACTCAACGGAGATCCTTGCTATCACGATTTGTGTCTTCCTCTCGAAAGCACCTCTATGGTATCCACACGAGCACCTTCAAGAACGTCTCACGATCTTGAACACGGAACGGAAGTACTAGCCTCCTTTGATAGGTTTCGAATTCTCTCTGCCTCTTCCTATGCTGCCTCTTCTGCTAGGGTTTATACAAAAACGTGCAAGCCATTTAACCTATCATTATCTATTTATAATGATTGGTTAATGGGCCTTTTTAGCAAAAACCTAACCCATGTAGGCATAGGATTAAATAATAAAACATGCTTCTATTATTTAATTAATAATTAAGTCACACTTAATTATTATTGGCAGAAATATAATTCTTCAAATTCGAATTTATTTCAATTAATTAAGTCTCACTTAATTAATATAATAAATTCGAATTAATCATCAATTAATTTAAATCTATAATTTAAATTAACTATTCCTCTAGGTGCTCTATGTGTGTGACCCTATAGGCTATTATTTAATTAGCAATAATTTTATTCTCCAATAAAATTATAAACAATGAGCGGTATCTAGTAATACATCATTGCTACCTAATTAAACAATAATTAAATCGTGATTCGATAAAACCTTTCGTGATTAATGTTTCCGTGTAATATAATCCCTTTAACCATATATATTATAGATTAAACTCGAGGCATGTATTTAGTCATCCTCTTCAACATTTAATCCGGGTTTACTTGATCCATGAGTAGACTATGAAAAACAAATCATTATTTGAGCACGGCCATGCATTTTATAGTCTCACTCAATCAAGAGGCCAATAATATCTCTCCTAATTATAGGAGGGTTAAATCCTTTATCTATCATTCATATTTCTCATACGACTCATGATATACCCGATGTCCACTTTTATCATCACCCGGTCAAAGGTAACTTTTAATGTAGTCAAAGTATATCAATCCTCGTATAGAAATATAATGATCTCAAGTCAGAGGATCATTACACCATTATCACTGTGAGTCTTTCTTATGACTTAATTAAACATGAAGAATCTCACTGTGGGTCTGTCCAGTACCATGTACCCCTACATGTACCTATGTATTGACTTTAGTATCCCCATACTTATAACCAATGAGATGTGGTTATCTGTCAAACAACATACTAGTCTATTTATGTATTATTATTGTCCTATCATAATAATACTCGACTAGGGAACCTTTAAGAATATGATATATTATATAATCTCAAGTTCAAGTCATGTACTTAAACTATATAACGAGTATCATGATTCTAAGGACATTTATTATGCTAACAAATATATCGCAGTAATTAAAGTCATAATAAATACGTTTATTGAATAATCAAATGACATAAATGTTTATTAAAAGGAAAAATTGTATTGCCTCTAGGGCACCTACACTAACATCCTACACAGCCCTAAGGCAAGTGGAAGATTGATCAAGTGGGCCATCAAGTTAGGAGAGTTTGACATCAAGTATAAGCCTCGAACGGCCATCAAAGCTCAAGCTCTTGCTGACTTCGTGGTCGAATATAGTATTAACGACCAAGAAGTCGGGGGGCAGGATAAGGATAATGTGGGAGCAACACAAGAAGCAAAACAAATTCCTAAAGAATATTGGGTGCTCAATTTTGATGGGGCATCAAAAACAAAATCTAGTGGAGCAAGCTTGGTGCTACAAAGTCCCTAAGGATTCATTATTGAATATGCTATTAAGCTTGACTTCCCAACAACCAACAATGAAGCTGAATATGAAGCTCTGATAGCAGGCCTGGGCTTGGCCAAGGCACTAAATGCCAAACATCTCAAAGTCTGTGGAGACTCAAAGCTGGTTATATCCCAAGTAAATGGGGATTTTGAAGCAAGGGAAGAAGTTATGGTCAAATACCTCCGATTAGTCAAAGCTATAATGACTAAGTTTGAAGAATGTCAGGTTGAGTATATTCCTAGAGAAGAGAATGTGAAGGCTGATGCCTTATCAAAGTTCGCCTCATCAGAAGTAGATGAACATATGGGGAGTGTTTACTTTCAAATCTTGAATACCCCCAGCATCAATGCAAAGCTGGTAGCTCCGATAAACATGGGCAGTTGCTGGATGGACCCAATAAGAGCCCACCTTCAATATGGATGGACACCTGTCAACGCCATGGAAGCCAGAAATCTTACTGTGAGGGCCTTAAGGTACGCTCTTATTGATGGAATTCTCTACAAGAAATCTGTTGTTATTCCGTACTTGAAATGCCTAAGGCCAGATGAAGCCCATGAGGCTTTAAAAGAAGTACACGAAGGGATTTGTGGCCAACACCTAGGGGGCAGAACTTTGGCTCATATGATCACCCGTCTAGGCTTTTACTGGCCTGACTTGTTAAAAGATTCGAAGGAATATGTGAAAAGGTGTTACAGGTGCCAAAGGCATGCACTGGTCGTTAGGCAACCTTCTGAGATGTTAACGTCCATCAATTCACCCATCCCATTTGCAATGTGGGGAATGGATATTCTTGGGCCCTTTCCAATGGCTAGCGGACAAAGGAAGTTCCTAATCGTTGCAATTGATTACTTCACTAAATGGATTGAGGCTAAGCCACTAGCCAAGATAACCACAAAACAAATAGCTCAATTCTTTTGGGAAAACATCATATGTAGGTATGGAATACCATGAATCTTGGTGACGGACAATGGCGTACATTCAACAACGAGGAATTTAAGGGATATTGCAACGATAATGACATCATTCTACGCTTCACTTCTGTGGCACATCCTCAAGCAAATGGACAGGCTGAAGTAGCTAATCGAATCATTCTAGATGGTCTTAAGAAAAGGATCGAGCGTTCTTCCAACACTTGGGTGGATGAGCTTCTGCCAATACTTTGGGCTTATAGAACCACTTATAGAGTCACTACTGATGCAACTCCATTCTTTCTGGCTTATGGAGTCGAGGCAGTGGTCCCAGTTGAAATATCACATGTATCCCCAAGAATCAAGGCCTTTGAGCCTGAGGAAAATGAAGAAGAAATGAAGCTTGCATTAGACTTGATAGATGAAGTCAGGGACAAAGCTCATGCAAAAATCATTGAATATCAAAAGAAGTCGTCCTTCTATTACAACTTAAGGGTCAAAGAAAGGTTTTTCAGACAAGGGTACTTGGTCCTCAGAAAAGCTGAAGCTTCCGGGGTAGGCCCCAAAAGCAAGTTAGCCCGCAACTGGGAAGGGCCGTACAAAATAAAACAAGTTAAGGGAGGAGGATCATACATCCTTGAAACCCTAGAAAATGTTGAAGTGCCAAGGACTTGGCATGCTTCAAACCTGAAGATTTATTATGTTTAAAGAATTCAACTATGAGTTCTTATATTTAGTAGGAACTAAGTAAAAATAAGGTTTGATGAAACTATTAGGATGTAAGAGCCTTTCGCTCCAGACAAGATTCTCATTTTGTAAGGGTTGTGCCCACTTTAGCCTCGAAGGCATTATTAATAAAATTCTCAGCCTTATGGCACCTTCAAAAACATGTGTGTTTAGCCTAGATCGGCAAAGTTTATTAAGTTCCTTTATGATAAAGGAACAAGATCGAGCCTGGATAGACACTTTAATATATAGGCCTATTTGTTCAAATATGCTAAGGCAAGAAAAAGAATAAAATTTAGCACAGTTGGCACTCCGAGTAATGTCCAATTTTATCTGTTCTTTTATGCTCGAAAAGTATATTTCATCAAATATGCTAAGGCACGAAAAATAAAAATAAATAATAAGAGGCTTTTTATAAATAAAAAGTCTTTAGGGGTACATAAGTTAAAAACAGAAAGGAAATACAAGAAATACAGGAAAAGGAAAACAAAAGAAACTAAGAGAGATCTTTAACATCTTCATCCTCCCCTGTCTTCTCTTCTCCCTCTACTTCCTTCCTAGCATTCTCCTAGGCTTCTGGAGTGGAGTCAAAAACCCGATCATAATCATCCAGGGCCTCACCACCCGACAAGTCACCTGAACCTGTCCCTCCAGCCGTCGAAGTCAAGGCCAATGGCTGGCCCATGGGACAGGAAAAGTTGGCCGGATCAAAGAGGCCGAGGTGCTTGGCCAAGACTATGTCACAACACTTCTCTCAGGCTTAAGCAGAAGTCACCGGGAAAACCATGTCGTCGTGCTTGTCCATGAAGGCATAAAATTCCTCGGACTCCATATATTTAGCAATTTGATCCTCTTTGTCCGCCTTCAACTCCTGAACCTCGGCATGGGCCGCTAACAGCTCTTGTTCCTTTTCGAGCAGTTTCTTCTCCAAATTGGCCACCTTGACCTTGCCCGCTCTCTGGGCCGCTAACAGCTCTTGGCCTCCGCCTTGACCTTGCCCGCTCTCTGGGCCTTCTCAGAAAAACGCCAAGTCTTGGCCCGATGGGTCATGGTTTGAAAGTAGGTGTTGACCTGTTTTAAAGAAAAAATAATGGTGAGAAACAAAGAAAATCAAAAAACAATCAAGTAAGAAAAGAGAGGAAACAAAGTGGGCCTTACCATGGCAACTGCTTGGGCCCCCAAAGTCTCGGTCTCTTCAATGTTCATTTTCAGGATAATTTTAGCTTTATCGACTAGAGGAATAGAGTTCTGTGACCAGTCAACGGAGTTTAAAGTACTCCCGACAACGGTATCTTGCCTCCCTAAGCCCCAACTAGGCCTCCAAGCCACCGTGGCTGGGTCTTCGTACTCCTCAAGGGGCTTCTTCCCCATGGCCTTATTTTGGGCCCCTCACAGGGTTGAAGAAAGCTGGGAAAATTGGGCTCCTTTATTGGACCCTCCAAAGCCTCACGGGCCTTCCTCATTTTGTGGGTTACTTGATCGCCCACACCTAGATGAAAGTTAATGCTCTCAGCAGCTGCAAAACAAACAAGGAAATAAAAAGGTGGACTCAGAAAAAATTAAAGTAAAGGGAAAAAAGGGTAAGAAAATTACCCTTGTCAGAAACATTAGAAAGGCCCACGGCCTTTAAAGAGAAATCATCCAAAAGCTTTCGATGGTGGGTCAAGCCCTTGTCTTGGCCCAAATCAGCGATAATGAGCTTTTCTTCAGGAGTCAATTGGATCAAGCCCAGGTTCCCGTCCTTGACCTTGCAGAATGTGGGCCTGAACAGGGTGGCCCAGTCGCCGCCCTCCCACTCCAAAAACAGGAAATCCCTCATCCACTCTTGATTGGAATCGGGCAAAGATTTATTGCTAAAAATTGGGGAGACACCTTGCCTATGGCTGATATAGACCCAACCCAACATTGAAGATGGACTATTCTTGAATTGAAAAATACTTCTAAAAATAGCTATGGAAAGGGGATAGTTTTTTCAAAGGCATAAAACTAAGAAACAAAGAAGGGTCCGCCATGAGTTTCGGGTTAATTGGACCGGGCTTATTCTAACCTCGGCTAAGAGTCTAACAATGAACTTATGGATAGGAAATCTAAGCGCACCTGAGAGGGCATCCCTAAAAACACACAACCTGTTGGGCCGCCAATGACAGGCCCGATCTCCAGGTTCGGCCAAAACAAACTTAAATCCAGGGGGTAATTTATACAATTTTGAAAATTTATCGCAATGAAATTGGTTGGTGAAAATACTGGTATACCTCAAAGCATCTAACTCGGCCTGGGTAGGATATTCGTCACCCATGGATTGCAAAAGATCATAAATTAAGGAAAAATTAGAAGTCACTGTAACAATGTTACCTCTTTTTATCGCCCTGGCAATGAGCCTTTGCTGCGCAGAATCTTGATCGGCCATCGATCTTCAACAAATGAAAGCTTGATAGACGGAGAAGATGAAGATTGATCGGAAAAAGCTTGCCGGAAATCGCCTTGCCAGAAGAACTCTAGAGAGAAGTTTTTAAGTGAGAATTACACTGAGGAAGTAATAAGTGAAAAGTGAAGTTCTCACTTCACTAATTCATAGCCGAAGAAAACGGCAATTCAACCGGTTGAACTTCCTGTAGCCGGTAAAAATAAGGCCCATAAACTGGTTGGGCCTAGCAGGCCTATGGCCCAAAAATCGAGGAGGACTGAAACGCGTGAAAAATAGAAATGGGTCAAGGCTCATTAAGTCGTTATATTCATGGGCCCTGTCAACTAGAAATCAAGATGTGACCTAAATCAATTAGGATCCTTGTTGAAAATAGACCAGGAGTCTCATTCGACCAGGATACAATTTAACTGCTAAAATCGACCAGGAGTCTCATCGACCAGGATGCATTTAGACTGCTAAAATCGACCAAGAGTCTCATTCGACTAGGATGCATTTAGGCTGCTAAAATCGACCAGGAGTCTCATTCGACCAGGATGCATTTTGGCTGCTAAAATCGACCAGGAGTCTCATTCGACCAGGAGGCATTTTGGCTGCTAAAATCGACCAGGAGTCGCATTCGACCAGGATTCAATTTTGCCACTAAAATCGACTAGAATCCTGGTTGAATTCGACCAAAAAACCCTATCGATCTGGATTTTAGCATGTCCTAAAACCGACCAGGATCCTGGTCGAAAATCGACTAGGAATTTCGACTAGGAATCCTGTTCAACAAGGATTCCATGACAGACTAAAATCGACCAGGATCCTGTCGAAAATCGACCAGGAATCCTGCTCGACCAGGATTCCCTGAGATACCTAAAACCGACCAGGATCCTGGTCGAATTCGACTAGGATTCTTAGTCGAAAATAATGTTAAAAGTGCCAGAAAATCATTAAAAATGATTTAAAAGGTAAATAAATTATGGGAAATTCTATAAAAATTGAGAAAAATTCCTAGAAATTAAGAAAAAATAAATGTAGGTACCAATAAATTATGGAAAATTCTCTAAAAATAGAGAAAAATTCCCAGAAATTAAGGAAAAATACATGTGGGTATCAATAAATTATGGAAAATTCTCTAAAAATAGAGAAAAATTCCTAGAAATTAAGAAAAAATGTGCATTCCCCTCTTTTTTTGGACAGAGTTTTTCATTCCTGCTGAGAAAGCATTCATTCTAGTTGTGGGTACGAGAAAAGAATTGTGAAAAATTCTTTATAAATGAAGGAGAACTTCAATAACAAAGTAGTAAACCTTAACTTCTACAAAGTATTTCACACTTTACAGAAGTTGGGGGACAAATGATATGGGCTGAAAGTAAGCCCTAAAGACACAATTAATGTGACATTAATTGGACCTAGTCTGGTCCAAAAGGGAGGCCCAATTAATGAGGCTTGAAAACCTAATTAGTAAATAAATTCGTAATTAATTTATTGGGTAAAGATACAACTAGTTAATCTACTCGAAGGGGTAGCCCCCAAGACACCTCAATCAACAAGGAAGCATATTCCTACTTGTAAATTACTTCTATCACAAGAAGGATCCAGAATCCTTCTAGGAGGTGGTCTACCCACCAAGGTTCCTAAACCTACTCTAATTCTTAGACTCTCTACGTCTATATAAAGGGCCTAACCCCTCATTCTTAGAACTACGTTTTTGGCTTGATTCTCTAAACATAACAGAGATACGTAGGCATCTTGTGAGGGCAGTATTAAGCTACGAAACGCAAGCTCAGCCATTAAAGCTCGATAAGCTCCGACACTCACCACATTAACTGCACCCTAGTTTTTAATCCACAACATATATGATGATAATTAACAAGAACAAGCAGATACCAATTACGAAACAAACACGAAGGCAAAAAAATATGAATTAGTAACTGTAAAGACGAGAGAAAAGATAGAAAACTTAGCTCTAACAGAAGTTTTATGCCTACACTGATAAAACCAAAATGAATTCGTCCAACAGCGACTAGCACCTCAATTCGCCCATCTTGACAGCGACTAGCATCTCAGTTCGCCCATCTTGAGCTGCTTTTCTCTTATTCTCTTCGATGTGGGATATAGTGTTTTACAAAGAGATGAGTTTTATTTATTACTTATATTACTCAGATTAAGTAATATTAATATTGCAATATATATTTATAATCTGATTATTGAAATAATCCTTACCCAATATATTTAATATTAATATTAAATAATAAATATAAATAAATCAAATAAACTTGTACTTAAAAAGATAGAATTCTCAATAGCACCTTGTCACATAAGCATTCCACTTACAATAGTACAATAGATGTAAACAACTCTAACACAATATGGTATATAAACTCATTATATTTACTTTACAATATCAATGTGGGACAAATTTCACATAACTCATTTCAAACTAGCAACTTTAACTCAATTTATTTATGGATTCCACTAAGAAAATGTCTTAGATCAAAACATGAAAATTTAAGTCCTTCTACCAAGGAACAACCTCCAATTGTTAGTTTCCGGAAATTACGTCAAGAACATATATAAAATATGTCTTAAACTTTCCATTTTCTAACATTTTGAACAGCGAAACACATCTCTAACTTTAAGTAAGATAGAAAAGTGATAATCACCCTGGTAGTGCTCTCACCACTATATAAGAAGGAATTTTTTAATTTGTAAAAAGGAAGTTTTCGACTTTTTTTCCCCTTTATAAATGGAGTTTTTCCCATAGTTGCATGAACTAATGTTTCAGAGTATATTCTCCTGTGGTTTGCCACTTACTATTAGCCTCTTATATTCGTAGATTTGAGGGATGAATGTGATAGCTTACCTTGTAGGGATGCTATGGCAGGTTCCCCTTCGGAATTCATTACGTGCAGCACCAAACTTTGGTTTGTTTGTTTGCTGATATCTTTTATTGCCATATGTAACGCAACATTTGCCTCCATACCAGCACGCGACATGTTGTCTATAATGGCACCAATAACCACCTGTGTGCTTGTAGTTTGCTGTAGAAAAAACAAGAACAACACAGTGAAAGAAATGGTAATGTCATAAGAGATTATGTACATTGTTTCTTTGGTGAATATGAGTGTACTGAGTTGTAGATATCAAAAACTAGTTGTAAGATTTTCTTTAAGCTATTTTAGTTGGACATCAGACTATTAATCTATTTAGTCTGCTGTTGAAACTTTCAACAACCTAAATGACAAGTACATTCGTTTTATTTCAATGGAGTATATTTCCTCCAAGAAATATATTTCCAGAGTTGTTTATATTAAAATTGTATATTTCTTGTTTATTACGGGATAGAAACATAAATATACGCGTACCGAAAATAAAAATACGGCTCTGGAAATAACATTTCTCTTTCTTCGACTCTATCGTAGTTTAGTCAAATCTTATATACAATTGAACTGACTTCAAGAATACAAATTGTGATAATTATGCTGCAAAAGATTAATTTTTAATGCTGTAATTATGTATTCATGTTCATTTTGCCTTTTTATATCATTATGTTTTGTCAGAATTTTTTATTGCTGATGCTTTGTTTACTTTCCGAAATTTATTTTGTTGGAATTGAGAGAATTTTATCTCTTTTAGTTGCTTAATTGATATTAGTTGGTCGCTTCTAAAAAATGCAACAACTGGTTGACAATTTAAATTTTTTATGTATCCGGAAAAGTTTGCATTTTTACGATGATAAGTATGCACATCCTGATATGATCTTCAGAGTTCTGTTCTTATTTGTGATTATGTAAATATGTCTCTGCCTTTTCGAGCTTTTTTTGTAATGTAAGTTGTAAGTCTTTGCATGCATAGCCACTGACTTCAAGAATACAAATTGAACTGGTCTATGATGGCTCTGTTGAATGTTGACATTTCACAATATTGTTCTTGATATTTATTATTTCTCTCGAATAATAAATCTAATGAACTATCAGGCAAGTAAACATGTAATACTGCAAGTATGGAAATTTAAGGAAACTACCACTTGAGATCTGCAGAGCATGCATGTTCTATGAACTGTCTGGATGAAATTACAACCGTATATGTCATGTACTTGGTTTGTAACAATGCTCCGTAGTAAGAAATAATATATTTTGTTCATGCGAGTCCTTTAGTAAATATCAAATTTTTTGATAAATTTTTCCAAAGTCATAATCTGTTCGGATGATAATATTTTTCTGCAAAAAAATATGTTTTATCGATAAAATATTAAAATGTATGAGTTTTTTTGTTTTTTTTTATAAATCCAAATGAACTGTAATACAAATTGGAATTGTTCCTTCTTATCCGTTTTTCTGACTAGTACAAACCACAGTAGGAGATTACATTCCAATATCACAAAACTAAAACTGCTTTCTCGCCTAATACCACAGCAATGGGTACAACTCGGTCTAGTTTAGGATTGTAACGAACTTACTAAAGTCGAATTTCGTCTTTATTTAAAACAATTCGAGCCGAACTTAAATTTTTAATCGAATGAAAATCCATATTCGAACTCAGATTGATAATAAATAAGTCAAACTCGAACTAGCAAAACCAAACTTTTTAACTAAATAGAAATTCATGTTCAAATTCTACTTGTTAGTGAGTCGAATCAACCTTGTTTGCGAACAACCAAGGGAAGTCGAACTGTGAGCAAAGAATTCTTTTTTTTTTGCTTAACCTGCTCTAAAAATAAATTTGGCCCAAATTTAAAGAGCCATTTTCCGGTATACTGTTTTGTTACCATTGAATTAAATCTTGAACGGTCAAGATTTAAAAAAATTTAACATGAACTTCCTTTATTAAGCGAGGTTCGTTCTGTGAATTAGAAAATGATATGCTCCAAATTACTTTCACAGCATATGATTGTTGTTGATCAACTCTCTTTTACTCCCAAATTTAAATATAGAATGGGTATATTGCTGTGGATCACCTCCTGAGTCCCGTGTACTCCCAAAATTCATATAACAATTTAACAGCATTGTAAATTGATTTCATAAACCAAATCTTCCTCTATTCGATGAAATTTTATTTATATTAGTTGAGTTTTTATCCCTTCCATATTTATACCGTTAAACTTGAATTGTTGTACAAATATGTATCTGATTATATTTTATATATTTTTAACACTGTTTATTAATGTTTCTAAATAATATATACGTAATTCAGTTATATGTTATGTATAATCATGTTTTTTAAATATAATTTTTTACGTTACTTTATAAGTAATTCGGTAATTCATTAATTATATTATATATAATTCTATTTTGAAAATTTCATTTTTTAAAATCAATTCTAATTATATTTTACATGCAACCTAAGATATGATTATTAATAAACTATCTCATGATTAAAATAATTACTATTTATCAAAAAATGTAATAACTTATATGTAAAGGACACGCTTAACACACATACATATGAGTATAGTATAAAACATATGTGATAGTGTGGTATAGTGGTAAAAAGATGTGTGAGTTAGTAAATAAACCCATGTTCAATTCCTTTCTACAATGGACAAACCGTTGTTGTGCCATTATATATAGAAGAGAAGATTTAGAGAACTCCGCTTTCATTATTAAATATTAATCTCTCATAACTTAAAAAATATGTCTACTTTGATTTTTAACTTTTAATATTCAGCTTAATTTTTGATTTTTTTTTCCATTTTTGAGTTATTACCTAGATATTTTTTTATAAAAAATTGCTGAAGATGATGGGTGCACCATGCAAATGATTTGTATTGCTTGCTTGCCCTCAAGGCCGACCCTGATTATGGCACTGGTAGCGGCGTTCTGGATCTCTTGCTTGAGTTGTGCTAACATCTAGTATGCTCCTAGTCTACAAAGTTGTAGGAACAGAGTAAACTGTCATTGCAAGTCTATGGAACACTAACAGAACTGTTAATGAGCCGAGTTATCACAAACTCGTTGGGCCAAGTTTACATGCCTAACCGAACAAATTTTTGTGTAAAACCTTGAGCACATATATAGACAAAGCCAACCTAGTTAAGCGAGATCAAACTTGAGCTTGCTATCATGAATGGAATTATAGGGTTTTAAGAGGGTTCTGAATAAAAAACACTTAGATTTTGACAAGTGCGAAACAAACAACCTTCATGTTCAAATTTGATGTCAATTGTAACAACCCGAATCGAGACTCATCGAATGAGCTCTGTTTCCTAAGAGCATTTCCAATAGGGTTGTCAGGGGAGTTGTCAAACCATGACAAATCATCAAATATGTTTTTTTTAATTTTCTCTCACAGACATATTACTTTTGACAACATTTGTTAAAATTTTACTTCAATAGTTAACAACTTTAAAATTGCTCATGTGGTTCTTTTATATTAATTTTATATTTAGTTCAATTTAAAAATGGGTGGAGCAATATATTTTTAGATGTTTTATATGACTTTTTACTAGTTTGGGAAGTTGTCGAATTTTGGCAATTTTAGTACACAACATCTCAACTCCAATAGATAGTCAACTAAAGTTTGTCATGCCACATAAGCTTTAACAACCTCTATCGGAGATGTGAGATGCTCTAGTCGAACCAGGACGACTGAGAATAAACTTCATTATTACATGAACTATCCAATCATGCCCAGTCTATAGGATGACTTAAGGTTAGAGTTTAGTAAAAAAATTGAAAAAACGATAATTGCTTTAATTGAAGAAAATTAGATTAAGTATTATAATAATCCTTTAAAACAAACATGACCTAATGTTATACAAACCTTAAGTTGTTAAATTCCTCTTAATATGCAGGCAATAGAGAGCCCTCTCCATCTTTAGCATCGAGCATCATGAGTAGTTCTTTTACCCAAACTCTTGGCTAAGCATTATTAACTCGGAAAAAAACTACTGTTAGCTATAGCAGCTTACTTATCCTCCCAAAGATCTATCAGTACATTGTTCACAGGATTTCCCCAGACAATGCAAGAACCTTTTCAAACTATTGCTACCCGAAACTTTTTCAAGAACTTTAAGCTTGAATGCCTTAAACTTGGCATAATTTTCTCTCATATCTTTCCCATCTGCATCGACAAACACACAATGCAACACATTCAAATCCCTTATGTAGTTCAACCTTCCATCCAATATTATAGCCAAAGCATCAGCAGAAAGAGTAGAATTCGATAAATCCAATACCTTGAGTTCCGGAAAGCCTTCAACTATACAAGAAACTTCCTTATCAGAAAATCCACCATGTAAACCAAGCTCAACAATGTTCTTGCAGTAATCCATCAGCTGTCTGACAAACTGAATTCCCCGAAACGGAGCATGAAAAACTCTGAGATTCTTCCAATACATCACAGCCATGAAAATTGGATAAACATCAACAGAAGCATCAGAAGGCAAAACCACACAGGAAATACTTGGTGTGTTCTCTGCTACGTACATAAGTGTATAGAAATCAGGCATTTTTCGACAAGGCAAGCGAAGAGAGACCCAGTTTTTGCAGTGTTTGATGGCTAGTTTAAGAAGATGAGTATATCTTAAAAGCTCTTGTTGGTGATCATCATCAAGATTTTGAATAGAAGAAAGATCAAGATTAGGATGATTAAACATAGTATGTAATGATGCATCAAGCCATGAATGACACACAAATGAGGCTCCAAATAGCTGATCTTGGAGGCTCAAGTGACCAAAAATTTTGGACAGGACGCATGAATTTAAGTCTTTCCATTGTGGTTTGTTTAAAATTTTCATCTATGTTTCTAATGTTCTTGGTTTTGGCTAGTATATACTATTTATACATACAATAAAAAAATTACTATTACACAACAGGAGTATTGTAAAACAAGAATATAGAAGAGAATATATATATAGGTAAACTGAACTAATATCTGTTACAGCCGATGAAAGTGGAAGACAAATAATATATTAGGTGGCTAAGAGAATTTAATTTTCTTTTCGGACAATATGCCTTTAAATTGAATTTTTTTATCAAATTTAATTTTTCTTCTTCTGTATTAATTAATAGTATCAAACTTTTCACTAATCATACAGGTGTCTGTATTTGAATTTTGAGATGAATGGATTGATAGTAAGTAGTTAAGTAGTTGAACTTGTAGTATAATTTGCGTACCGTTTGTAACAGGAGTGATGCCATGCAATCAAATAAATCTCCCAAAAAAATTAGATGTGTCATAACTTATATTGAGTAGTTTTAATTGATGTGATTGATTTGAATATAGAAGGGTCTATCACATTAATTATTCTCACAATCAATTAGAATATATGTGTCATTTGTAAAAAAAATTATAAAAGTTTTTTGGTTCTATAGCATTACTCTTATAATATATTGTAGATTTTCACCCCATACGCTCCTCATTCAATTCTTAAAATATATTATGTCCATTGTCTCTAATATTCAATTAAAAAATAGT